>JAVTVY010048384.1:0-245076 GCA_036873755.1 Hanleya hanleyi | reverse complement strand
ATCTGAACAAACTGTATGGTTCTATTTCGCTCTTTAAGCACGCATCAATGTTGGGAAAAATCACACCTCATGCCTGAATCCATTTGACTTTCTAGTTGTATTTTAAAAAATAATGACATTTATGTCATGGAACATTAGAAACCAATATGATATCGAATCCTCACAGCACGACAGATGAGGGTCTAGGGGCCACCTTGGACCCGGGGTTCTATAGATCACCGGAGAGGAGTTCTACGCGTTTTTTTACGGAAATAAATCTGAACATAATGTATATAGATAGATGGTTCTATTCTCACGTTTGTTTCGCATAAGCACACATCAAAAAAATCATTCCTGATCTTTACATCATGGAACATCAGAAAGCAATACCGACCGATACAATTCATTTATACAAATCTAGAATTGAAGCAAATCCTCACAGTTCAATATGTGAGGGTCCAGTGACCACCTAGGCTCTGGAAGATCTGGGGTCCTGGATCGCTGATGAGTACTAAGTATTTTCCCGGCAATTAATAGAAACATAATGTAAGCAGATTTATGGTTCTATTTCCACTTTTGTTTCGCATAAGCATGCATCAATATTGAAAAATATATCACTATATGCCTTACTCCATTTGACTTTCTGGTTTAACACAAACAAAACAAGCCTATAAGACATGGTGCGATGTCTGATTTTAGATACATATTGAAAATCCTACTTAAATAATACGCTCACAAACCACATGAATAGATGATGGTCTGTATGTTAATACACCTACAGATACTCTAATTACATAATCAACATTTGTTTATTTTACGATTTGTAAGACATTATTTCTGTGCAGAATCCCAAGGTTCGCTGATCCCTCCAAACAAAAAATTGTTTGCAGGTTTCAGAAGGGGCCCAACCCCCCCCCCCCCCCAATAGATCCACCCTTGTTGGCCAGGATTGGCATAGAGTGTGATTATAGCCTTATGTTAGGGTCATATAGAATTGACTATATTCAACCAAATCTGTAAGAATCAAAACTTGGACAAAAGGTCAAACCTGTACGCTCAACAATGTCACTGGGCTCAAAGTTTCATTCATCCAAAATCTACAAACCAGAACCCTGTAATAATGATGATCCCGGGCAGGGTCGGTTTATTTAGAGGATCTCACTCTACTGACAATACAACCATTCATCCACACAATTCATCTACCTTCACAATACTCTTTGATAGCCTTGGGAGTGTCCCGGTCTGGGTCCACAGTTATAAACAGGGGAGTCACGTTGGGCACAGAGGACATCTTTTCTGGAATAAAAATACAAAATATTAATAAATACTCAATGAGATGGATCTGAAGAAACTAAGAATATCAAACAAGAATAGAAATAAATAACTACTAAAATTAATGAGGATTTAATCGGGTCCTGTACAAAAAATATTATACAATGACATCATGGAAAGCTAAGCAGATCAAAAGATCGAAACAAGAATGTAATACAACAATTCATAATACTTCTCATGTCACTCATTGTTAGATTTAATTTTCCAGTTCCAATCTGATGGAATGTATCATAATGCAAGTCAGAGACATTTCTTCTTTTGTCAGAGCTGTGGATGCTTAATGTCAGAAGTGAAGAATCCATGCTGATGGAAATAGACATTTCACAGTGAATAAGGTACAAACCAATGGCATCAACAGACGTGATGATTTTCTCGATCTCATCAGGGCAGATGTCGGGACAGTGTGTGAAGCCAAAGTACAAGAGCACCCATTGGCCTAGAAAGTCTTTATTGGTCTTAGGTTTACCATGGTGATCAATCAATTCCCATTCTCCTCCGAGTGACGCCTTACCCAGCGACTTACTTCTCTCTTTAGCCATGGCTGAAAAATATATACAATATACATTTGTAAAATAATATCTTGTATAATAAGATAAAATGATACACAAATCTTTATTTAACATTGATGATTACAGCAAATGTACACTGTGTATGAAAATATCTTGTGTAAATTTGTAATGTGTATGGTCTACAGAGCATGTCACTTTCACACATAATCAGACAGTAAAATTATATCGAGCTCAAGCTTGAAGCTAAGGATAGATTATACTGTGACACCTACTGTGTTCATCACAGTCATTACTTGTCATTCATTGTCTCCTAAATTCTTCAAGCAGTACGGTGTAAATTCAATATTTTAGGTCCACCCCGAGAGGGTCTCCATAAGTAAGATCTTGATTCAAACAAAGTTCTCTACATAATATTTTGAAGGAATGGAATATTTACCTAGCTCTTTTTCTTTCTTAACATATTGTATACCCCACACAATAAATCCTCCTAACCCCAATGATATCAACAGAGTTTTCCAGGAGATTGGCTGGAAAAAAAAGTCAGAGCAACATGACCAAGGAAAGAAATGATTAACAAATATGATTAGGATGAGCACTAGCCCTAAGCTCCCAAGGAATTATTTGGCCAATCACTGAATTAATATTAAACAAGCTTGAGTAGCTAGCAGGTCCTCCGCCAAGTAGCCTGTTTGAGAGCATACAGCATATACGCTTCCAATATCTCCTTAAATATAACTTGGAAAGTGGATATGTGGAAAGAGACGTTTATCTGGAATTGTTGAAACAATTTGAGGAGGTTTGGGAAGCAGTAATGGGTAGTGTAACACTGGAATGTAATTCTGTAGTTGTATATGGATTTGTGGATGGTGAGGTTTATAAATCGATGGGTGGAATAGATCAAGATATCGCGTTCACAACACAGATGGGTACAATATGGGCGAGTGAAATCCAAGATGGTCAATGCCAGCCATCTTAGATTACATACTACCTCAATGAAAATCAATACCAATGGCTGTCTAACTGATGTGAAGCACCGTCTCGAGTTTGAAGTCGATTGGTCAAATTGTTCTTGAGATATCACGTTCACAAGATCCGAGACAGATGGAATCCAATGTGGTCAATGGCAGCCATCTTGGATTACGTACCTCAGTGAAAATCAATACCAATGGTCGTCTAATTGATATGAAGCACATTACGTACCTCAGTGAAAACCAATACCAATGGCCGTCTAACTGATGTGAAAAACCTTCCCAAGTTTGAAGTCGATTGGTTTATTTGTTCTTGAGATATTGCGTTCACAAGATGTGGAATGGAGTGAATCCAATATGGTCCATGGCAGCCATCTTGGATTACGTACCTCAGTGAAAATCAATACCAATGGCCGTCCAACTGGCGAAGCACAGTCTCAAGTTTGAAGTCGATTGGTCGAACTGTTCTCGAGATATCGCGTTCACAAGATGTGGGATGGACAGAATCCAATATGGTCAATGGCAGCCATCTTGGATTACGTACCTCAGTGAAAATCAATACCAATGGCCGTCTGACTGACGTGAAGAACTTTCCCAAGTTTGAAGTCAATTGGTTGAATTGTTCTCGAGATATCGCGTTCACAAGATCTGGGACTGATGGAATCCAATATGGTCAATGGCAGCCATCTTGGATTGTGTACCTCAGTGAAAATCAATACCAATGGCTGTCAGACTGATGTGAAGAACCTTCCCAAGCTTGAAGTTGATTGGTGGAATTGTTCTTGAGATATCGCGTTCACAAGATGTGGGACGAACAGAATCCAATATGGTCGATGGTGGCCATCTTGGATTACGTACCTCAGTGAAAATCAATACCAATGGCCGTCTGACTGACGTGAAGAATCTTCCCAAGTTTGAAGTCAATTGGTTGAATTGTTCTTGAGATATCGCGTTCACAAGATGTGGGACGGACAGAATCCAATATGGTCAATGGCAGCCATCTTGGGATTACGTACCTCAGTGAAAATCAATACCAATGACTGTCTGAATGATGTGAAGAACCTTCCCAAGCTTGAAGTTGATTGGTGGAATTGTTCTTGAGATATCGCGTTCACAAGATGTGGGACGAACAGAATCCAATATGGTCGATGGCGGCCATCTTGGATTATGTACCTCAGTGAAATTCAATACCAATGACCGTCTAACTGATGTGAAGCACCTTCTCAAGTTTGAAGTCGATTGGTCGAATTGTTCTTGAGATATCGCGTTCACAAGATGTGGGACGGACAGAATCCAATATGGTCGATGGTGTCCATCTTGGATTACGTACCTCAGTGAAAATCAATACCAATGGCCGTCTAACTGATGTGAAGCACCTTCTCAAGTTTGAAGTCAATTGGTCGAATTGTTCTCAAGATATCGCGTTCACAAGATGTGGGACGGATGGACGGACGGACGGACGGACGGATGGAAGGACGAACGGAGGGACGGACGGAAGGATGGAAGGACGGCTAGCATTTCCAAGTCCTCCCACCACTTCGTGACGGGAGGACAATTATCCTCAAATTTGATCAGTCTACCTAATAATTTTTAGCACCCTTTGAATGAAGGAGAGATTGAGCTGATAAAGTTCTCACAAACATCTATTCTTCTAACTTTTCATCAACTTGAATACTTGAAATTGAACACAGATGTTGTGGAATTCACCATATACAGTACATTAAGACTCTGAAGATACACTGCATGCTGATTCAATATTTTTGTTTATTTTGGTAAAGTTAAGAAAAGAGAATGTACCAATACTTTGACAGCATTCATATAATTCTACAAGATTACAGAATTATCATTTGTGTTACCATAGCAACTCACCCCTAACCCTTTTCCACTCTTTCCCAGCTTCTTATCAGGTGGAAGATTTGATTCGGTAGAATTGGTCATACATCGCTTACACAGGATTTGTTGATGTAGAAAACAAGGAGGCGGAGCTTGTTGTTGTCTGACCAGTAAGGTGACAGGAATGTAAGATAATTTGGACCCACTAAAACATCGCACCAGTGATTTGTTCTGTAAAAGAGATACATAATTATAAACTATGTTTTCAGGGGAGAGTACTCATTTTAATTTGGGATAGTTTATGCCTTTTCAGGTGATGTAATGAATGGACTGACAAGGTCAGTTCTGCAAGGTGTACATGCCCCAGTTGAACATCCTTAATACTTTCATAAATCAACAAATGCTGAACACCATCATGCTTGACAAAGTCAGCTGATTACATTACCCTATTTCTTCTAATTTTTCGAACAGCATAATGCCATTTTTAGACTTTGGATCAGAAAAAATCCATCTTCATGTCAACTGAGGCTAAATACTGTGGCATGGATATCATTTATCCCAAAAACAAAAAGATAGATACTGAAATTTGTAGAATGTTTGCAGAATTTCTCTTCACAGTATAGCCAAAGTTTTGCCATCTGAATAGAAGAAATAGGGTAATAGCAGTCTCTCAATTTTAAGGAGTGTGATCACTCTCACTCTCCATCACTCCTCTAAATGTTTTCTCCAGACTGAGAGAGCTTTTGATCATTCTCCTGGAATCTGGAAATGCAAAGAAAAGTTATATTGGAGGGAGTGATCACTCTCTCACTACTACTGCAGAACATAATCCAGGAGAGCTCTAGCACGAACATGAGAGACTGCATAATAGTGTATAAGAATGAAAGCATCCAAGACATTAACATCTAACAACAGTTCTTCTAGGTCTACTGATAACACTGACTGACTGATTTATCAGTCTAGTTACACTTGTTGATGTTAAGTAAGTTTCCCAGTCAATGACTGTAGTGGTGGGATAGCAAACAATGAGCACCACCTTGCAGTTTATGTTCAGGGGGCATTCAAGTATTACGTATGTAACGAGGAGGATCTCAAATCAGGATTTTCTCCTACGTATGCTGGGTTAAATTTTGCATATGGGAGGGGGGAAGGGGGTCATCCAATTCTTTTGCATACATTATACTTGAATGCCTTCTCATGGAGAACTGGTATAGCTTTACTGACATGTTTCTGTTTGATTCTTCAACATAGGCGAGTGCACTTGGAGTATCTAGGAGGGTTTTTCTGTATTACCAGACCTACCATGTCTATACATCCCTGTAAAACTACATATGTCATGGTATCACAAAAACAAAAATAGCTGATATTAATGTACTGGTTGATATTTTGGAATAATAATTCTCCCTACCATTTCCAGTCAGACAGTCAAATCCCCATTATTCATTAGCCCTACATAAATAATTGGCATACCTTCCTGTACATGTTACCCAGTTCACTAAGTTTACAAGGCTGAACCTGAAGACTAAAGCTATAGCCAAAAATAGCTCCCCCAAATATTTTCGAAACAAAAAAAATAGACATGTGTTTGTGAAATACATATTCCCCACTGTGTGTTTGTCAGAGGGAAAAGTGTTCAAGCAGAGGAAATGAGGCATGTTTATGCATATAAATTCCCTCCAAAATGTCCAAACACGTATTCCCTTCAAAAACTTATGTCCTGGATGTGTCACTGAGCTAATTAGTTTGCACCTGGATGTGTCGCTGAGCTAATTAGTTTCCCTATTTCTTTTACCGTTGTCATTGAGAATATACGGGTCATCGGATACTCTAAAGGACGGCATTTCTGCCCAGCTCCGACAAAAGTCTTACAAAGGACTCTCAACAACCCTGGACAATCCATTTCATTATCTGTGATTGATCGGTTTGACGTCTAAACACGTGGATGCATACCCGGAAATGTTCGACCCGTCACATCAGGGGAGACAACCGAAACGAGTCACATCAGGGGCGATAACTGAGGGGCGATAAATCCAATGTGCAACAAATGCGGTTTAGAAGATACTATCGATCATTATTTCATTGAATGTCCACAGAACGTGGACACAGAATGCTATGTTCTGAACTGATGTTAGGAATTTTTTGCATAGTCACACAAATATTGACATAGCTGACAACGAGCGATTTCAGTCATTAGTTAACCACTTCACAATGGATGGAAAGTTTTTCATCTACAGATGTCATGTAACAAAGAAGACTCCGTATATTTCAAAGTTTTTATTAGTGAATTAAAGTGGAATGCACACATATTAAAGAAAGTATATGCAACTAATAAGATAGCACAGCTGTATTCAATGATATTTTCTTAAGTGCCCCACACGATTTTGTAAATTGATAAATCTGAATACTTGTCTTTTAAGGGGAGAGGGGTGGGGGAGGGGGTGTTGTTATATATATAGACATAATATATTTCATTTAGTATTCGGCAAATTTATTGAAATAAGAAATATAAGGTGTTAGATATTACATCTGATCTTTATATATAATTTTCTACCCTAACACCCAGGCTACGTGGGCATTGTAAGGGTATATTGTAAAACCGTAGCCAGAACAATGAATAAATGCCAAGTGGCTTGTTCCAGGGCTTAAACGGAAAAAATCGTATCCAAAGTCGATCGCGGACTTGTAAATACTTTTCGCTCCATATTCTGTAGCTTCTTACACAGTACCAATCTTTGGGTGTTCTCATTAATAAGATGACATTATCTGAAAGGCGCTTTTCTAATGGAGAGGTTGTTATTCTAGCAGCCAACGGGTATTTATTACTGCCAATACGGATATATATTACTGCCAATAATTTTCCTGTTATCACACTATTATATTTACTTCCACACAATATTGCCGCGGACAGGGGCGTGATGTTCTTTCGTTCTTGGCAAAGTCCGATAAAGTCCAACCAAGTCCAGCCAGTGCATGACCACTGGTGATGTTAAACACCATAAATTAATGAAATCAAGTAACTTATCTTGAAAATATATATCAAGGTCTGTCATCTTCACAATTTTACGGTCTATTCTAACGTAATTGCATATGGAACATGGTTTAGATATCTTATATTTAACATATCGAAGTTGAACTTTAGAAAATAGACTTCATGTTCAGGCATATGTGGTATAAATTTCGACAATGTAGATATAATCCTTCATGAAATATTGTATTAAATATAATTTAAACTTGATAAAATAGGTCCAGGTCAGTTATTTTCAATAGGCTTTTGACCCTTCGCCAGATGCATACGTTGTATGAATCTACAATGCCTGGCCATAATCCTTCTTGAGATATCGTGTTCACAGACAGACAGACACACAGACAACGCCGCCGACGACAACAGACTTCGTTTAAACACACCATACACAATAAATTATCAAAATAAAGTCGTTTGATATCAAAATTTGATCAATTTGAGTAGGGTCCATAATGGGCCTCCGGTGCAGGTGATAAGTAGAAGATAAAAGGGGGGTTGAGAACAGCGTTATTATGTATTGCTCCCTAAAAGGGCATTTTGTTACTTAATATGTCATGCTCCCTATAAGGGCTCCCGAAAAGCCCGTTTGTTACCTAATATGTAATGCTTCGTAAACGGACGTTTTGTTACTTAATATGCAGTGGAGCGCAGGAGCCCACACGTCAATGTTGATCAATAGTCGTTAGTCCCTCTATAAATAAAGAGCAGTGAGGCTTGTGCATGTCCTATGTCTTGCATAATAGCTAACTATGTCAGGGAAATTTGTATACGCCCTGGCTTGAAGTCCCCACAAAGTAGGTCATATCATAAATAACACTGTTCGGGAATTTTCTTAGTCTAAAAATATCCACCAATCAGAGCACGGCTCTTGTGTTGCTAAAAATATCCACCAATCAAATCTTAGAACAGGTGGGGAAGTCCATGAAGTATGTCATATCCTAAATAGTACTAGATTGTGAGTTATTTTAGTATAAAGATATCCACCAATCAGAGCACGGTCCTTTCATAACACCTCAATTATATAGCAGTAAATATTTACCTTTATCCATATATTAACATGTAATTAGATATCATATTCCCTGAGTGGAATTCATTTATAGTAGTTTGTTTAGTTGGATTTTACTGAATAAGGGGTGTCCATCTTATCATAATATTGCGGAATTAATTGCCACTGACTTGCCAACCAAAGTAAAAAAAAAACACCATTAATTACGGGGGTCATGTGACTTTTCACTGACATGACTGGGGTGATTTTGCTCAGGGTGCAACCCAGTATCACTCTGATATTCACATTCTACAATATTGTTGATCTGTATCAGTTTGGCTCAGAACACATAATCGCAAGAATTTCTCCACAACCATACTTGACAACTTAAAAGAACTGGAGATATTTTAATGATACCTTGGTAACTATGGTAAGATTATTTGGCTGATTTACTTCACTATCAAGCCATTGGATGAGCTGGAGTCATTCCTTTTTGAAGACCGTTATTTTGTTCGAGGCTTTTATATGGGCCAGTGCGTGTCAATCAGCTGTACAGTAAAATGATTGACTACACATATGTTTTCAATTATAGTATTTTTTAAATTTTCCCTACACATGGTGATCTTTGTTCCCCTGGTGAGCCATTTCTTTCTGGTTGGTATATCCGATACCTTGTCTCGTGTCATCATGTAACAGAGGTGTGAAAGTTAAATATTTTCTTCCTTGCCTTTGATTAACTACTTTTACATGAAAATCCGTTAATTTCTCGAGAAGTAATCAGTCTGGAGCGGTGAAATCTGTTTCTGGTTTCCAATTTGTTTGACATGTGTTAGTTTTGGGGAATATTGTCCACCACTTTCCAATCTATACATGTAGTATCGGAATACAGTATGTATATTGTTATCTGCTATCGTGGGCTCAATTTGAGCATGTTCGCATTTTTTCAAGGCAAATTCAAAATGACAGCTTGGAGTCCCCCTAAATATATATAAAGCCGAGTTTTTTTCAATCTTGAAGTATGTATTCAACTAAATTCATCTTCTTGCTCATCATAGTTGATATCTACCCCTCATATCTAAATAGTTTTACATAAATCTTTGAATAGGTGCCATTTCAGTTTGATACTCTTCTTCACTGCGTCAGCATAGTCTATATTATGTAATCTCTGCAGCTCAAGGCAAGTCTTAACTCCTTATGAATACTATCGGTTTCCCAAGTCTTCATACCCGTCACCGTGCCAACATACATCTAGCACATCTTTCTCATCATCTGAGGTGTATACGCCTTCACTGTCGAGTCTATGGCCCCATTTTCTGTATATGCCTCTTCCCTATATTGTCAGAGAGGACGTTTTCGGGTCGAGATTTGACCATCCTTGCTTCTAATGGGCCGCTAATGTACAGTGTGGTGTAGTCTGATATGGCGTTTTCAGTAGTAGAGAAAGTGTACTTAAAGTCCAGTTGCCCCATGTAACCGCGCACACACTCATATGCTAACGTATATAGTCAACCCATTTAAATTTGGTATTAATTTTCTCACGTATATACTGTGCCTATGTATGTACATAGATTCTAATCCAAACGCACACGTCTGTGTGCGATGACTGGGAACATTTCTCGGAACATTTCCCAACTATTAACCAATCTTCTGGTGAGCCGCGCCCATGTCACAAAGGATTGAGCGGCCACGTCTACGTGTGGCGCTGACGGTTTCGCTGTGTGCGGGGAGCATGAGCAAAAACGGGCAAAACCACGAAAAATGCTTTTGTTTTTATACGTGCAGATCTACCAGAGACGATCGATACCATCTGTTACAATTCCCTGAACATGATTCCGAGATTCGGATCAATACTGCATAAACTTCCGTCGCACTAAATGCGCATAATCTTATATCTAGTTCAACAGCACATTCATGGACAATATATACCCGTCATTGATTTCAGCCGTATATTCACTTAACTCTGACAAGAACCTGTCTTAACACACTCTTCTGCGCGCGTCAGAGAACCAGCATTTATGCACTGACGTATTGGGAAAGGGAGCGAAGGAGAAGGAGAGGATAGAATATTATACGAATAGTATAAAACTCAGACATACACAAAAGAAAAATAAATACGAAGATTAAATAATAGTCGCTTTATTCATCAACTCATACCCTTGCTATACAAATCATGGACCAAAAATATCAGCTAATATGAATACATTGCCTTTAGTTGTGGCTATCATTTCCACATCTGTTCTATCATTCATTGTTAATCTAATAAATATTTCTACTGGGGTTCTTAGTCGATTTCGAATGTCACTGTTTTCCTCATATCCGTTAATGTTACTTACTCTTTCAATCAACTCATTGAATAGACATTTCCGCACCTCAATCGTCTGTCTAGGCGCTTCCTCGCTTCTATGTCACATAAATTTGTAGATATCTCTTTGTTTTCAAAATTTTATCATAAATATAATCATTTTGTAGCTTGTGTATCTTAACGAGGAGCTCGTAGTATGTGTTTCGTAAAGTCTTTCTCATCGCTGGAATATAATCTTGCGTAGCCTTTTCACTAAATTCGTCCTCGTCATAATCTTGGCTTGAATATTGTTGTTTTCCCTCGTCAATTTCAACGCTATAATCTCTTTCGATAGTTTTACCGAACATCTCTTTTCACACATTATATTTCATCCGTTTCCGCAAATCGGTAAGTTGATCTATTTACCCAGGAAGGGTGATTTCGCTATAGTCACAATTCTCATCACCTGAAGAACATTTTTCTCTTTCGTCGTTCCATTCCATTCCTGTTCCGGTGGATCAATAGACCCTGCCCCTGCTGCGATTCGTCATCATCATCATTCCGATTGAACCTTGGTGGATCTGTTCTCATATACATTCTCTCTCCCACTTGTTCATTCCTCTTTGCGAACCCTGATGGATCGTGAGATGATATCGTGTTACAAGAGGAACTGACATTTGTTGAATTTGTTGTGTTAATGGATTATGAATTGGTGCTAGATAGAGTAGTTACGGACGGACGAGATGTAGCTTCGAGAAATTTTGCAATGAAATGTGTCATATCCCGAGGAAAGATCCGTCTCCCGAACGTGCGAATTTGCTGTCTACCAAAAGTATTATTGAATAGAACGCAGTACTGTCAGTTTATAGTTAGCGTGATATCTCGGGATGCCTTGACTTGAAGAAAGAGATTCTGAGTCAGATAAATTATGGATATATTTCTGTGATCGAACCTTTGGTGAATAGTTTGGCAATTCATTCCTCGTGCTTTACCTCACCCATCATGTCGTCCGGGACAACAGCGTTGGTCTGGATGTGGTCCAAGTAATACGCTTCGCCGATGTCATGAGGTATGCAGGGGAGAAATTTAACATTTTTCATGCGTTTTCCCACAACCATTCGGGCCGCTGGCGATTACAGTAAATGGATGTTCTGATGATCTTGAGTGAGTCACGGTTGTTGGGATAGATTGAGTCTCCTGCTTGTGCATACACGGATGTTCTGATACGGTTGCTGCGATAGGTTAAGTCCCCATTTGTATATATTTTGATGTCTGATCAGGTTATCTGGACGCTAGAAAGTGTTCTGACAGACCGTGCATTTGTTTGTCATGTTGACTCTTCACTGCCAAGCCGTAGACTAAATATGAAGTCATTTCTCTCTATGTATATTACTGTATAGTATAATCTTTACAAGTCATCTTTCTACTCTTCCTCCTCCTCCTCCTCCTCCTTCTCTTCCTCCTCCTCCTCCTCCTCCACCATACACTCATTTCTCAAGCTAATAGTCATTAATATTCTGATAATGAGTGTATCCAAGTACTCCTCCTCGTCCTCCTCCTTCTCCTCCTCCTCCTTCTCCATATACTCATTTCTCAAGCTAATAGTCATTAATATTCTGATAAATATTGTATTCAAGTATTTGACCTGGGGGAGTGTCTTTCCGCTTTTTAAACTGACTTTTGAGCGCCTGCTTTCTGAAAGTCTAACGGATTCTGCTCTAGCCCGCTCCTCAAGGAGGAGGATGCAGTCTCTTTTCTCCATTCTTACGCGCTTCCTGCCTTAGGAAAGCTCTAGCCTGGTATACATATAATTTTTCCACATCCCCAACGTAGTCTTCTACCGATACGATAAATCGATACTACGATAAAACGATGTGAAGCGTTCCACAGTTTGCACCTATTCAAAAATTCAGTTATAATATAGGTGATAAAAAGCATAATCATGGTTTGATGACATCGCTAATTTAAAAGCTGCAATAGAGTCAACAAACAAATTGACTATCCTCCACCTCCTCCTCCTCCTCCCTTCTTCTCCTCCCTCCTCCTCTCTCCCCCAATACGTCAGTGCATAAATGCTAGTTCTATGACGCGCGGAGGTGGTTGATAAGACTTGGTGAGACATGTTTTTGTTAGTCCTAAATCATGAATACGGGTAAATTCGATAACGGGTATATCTGTCCATATATGTATAGTTGAACTAAATATAAGTTTACTTACATTTAATTAGAGTGTAGTATATGTACTATTGATTCGAATCCCAGATCCGTATATTCTGATAACATGATATCGATCGATTCTGGTATATCTTTAGGTATGTACATATACAGCTAGAATGATATACGGGTCATAGAGAATCAATCGTTTACTATAACATTTCAAATGCATTTATTATTTTTCCCGGTGGATATACACCCGGATGCACGCATGCGCAGTATGTACCACCGGCGACGGAGGCCCATTATTAGTCTTAGTCGTTTTTGCCAAAAAAACCGTTTTGTCTTCGATTTCGCGTATCTACTTCAACATTACAGTGCAGTATTATTCTAATAATTTTGTCGTCTCAAAATCTTGCCTGTGTTCACTAGGTACATGTACCCTAGTACATTCTCACGAAAAATCAGATTGTATACGTCCTCCTGTCAGATATGTTACGCCAACAGATTAGGAGGTTGCAATGTCTAACAATCGGAGAATTTGGGTTGTACTGCGTTGTACTTTGTGGTTACTTTGAGGTAAGTAGAAAAGAAAGTGCAGTTTGAGTCATATTGACATATGACCTTTGGCCGGAGGTCATGTCCGCTAAAGGTCATTGGGCGCATTTTTTGTCACGTGGTTTGTGCATGCGAACAATAACGGATAACATGGTGCTCCGGGGTCGAAGGTCAAAGTGAACCCAATTATCTCAAAAGGTCATGGCCTTCAGCCAAACGCCAAAGGTAAGTACGACTCGGACCGTGATTTATCTATGATATTTATAGGCGACAATATCGACTAGTCCTTTTGGTCTTAACGCCATGAGACAGGCAAATGGGACAAACAAGATCAACACATTCTCAGTTTATTTTCCCCTCCGTCACATCATACCCAAGCTGGGGAAGTCGCCTGTCCATGTATCCATGCTCTTATAATAGTCTTTGTAATATTCGCATCGTCAGCTGCTCTTGACCAATGAGAAGTCGCCGTTTTATGCTGTGCGAATCGTCGGTCATGGTCGATCTGTTTGCTCAGGTCCTGAGCGTCTTCGGAAAGAACAGGATACTGTAACGGCAACATGTCCTGAAATACCTGTCTGCGCATCCGGGTCTCTGTGCGTGATAGCACCATATTCTCTTCGAACTGACGCTTGGTCTTCATGACGGACCTATGCGTGGGGTTCCCCCTCCCCCATTCCAAGTGGCAACAGGCTACACTGTTCATAGATAGCGATGACTCTGTTTCTGATGTGGTGAAACGTTGGATGTTCGTATATTGTAAGTTATCCTGTCCTCGATCGCTTCAGTATGGGTTCTTCCTCACTCAGGCTTTCCTGGGGCGTAGTTTGACTATCAGCGGTCAAGCTCTCCATATCAGTGGATAGACTCTCAACAGTATCTGCAGCAGTATCAGTCGGTAGTCTCAGAATCAACCGGTATGCCCTCAGCCTCTGCATCGGCTTCTGGTGCCTCGGTGTCTTCACACCCTTCTATAGTCTTCTGGTATCGCATCATACCACGATGTCTGGTCGTGCGTTTGCACCCAGTGTTTGTCAAATTCATGTTGACGGTTGACCGTCGACTGTATCTTTGGGATACGCTTTCTTTGTGGACCTAACACAGTAACGCCCGCTAACGCCTAGCTTACCGCTTTCACGCACTACTGAAATAGCTCAGAAGCTCTGATTGGTCTAAACGATCACGTGATATCCGAAGGAATCGGCACAAATCCATTGAAATGCAACGACGTCATCCGTCGTCACGCCTCAGCGTCCGTCTCAAAGCCGTAACCCTATCTGGCCTGGCAGATTTGGAGCCTGACCAGCTCCCCCCCCCCCCACCCGTCATTGAAAAAAAAAATTTGAACGACTTTTTCGATTTTTTTTTTATTTATGTGTTAAATTTACTTCGCAAGATAATTTAATAAATAATAATTGGATGTGAAATAGCTTTGGCCCTCTCTTCCTCTCAGAGGAATTTTGAAGAAAATGGCGCCATTTTGAATTTACTCATGATCCGCTGCTCGAGGGGTTATGCAAATAGGCTCAAAATGACCCCAATATGATAAACTACAAAGTCACAGTGTCAACTCTCAAGTTGATGTCCTTCCGGAGATAAGGTAGAAATTTTGGTGGGGGAAGGGGCATAATACCCCCAGGCCTGGTACGGTTGATGCCATGTCTCAACACCTCAACGCCATATCATAACGACGCAACACGTTGTCCAACGTCCAGTCACACGCACATGCTTTGACCATTGGCCCTTGATGGAAATGACGTCATCGCCGGAAGCTACGTAATCACCGGAAGTGACGTCATCGCACATGTGCGCTCACGTGGTGGTGGGGCCGGTACCCTGGCGCACCCTATAGCCCACACCATCTAGGGTGCAGTCTACACCACCACATGCACGTGAGCGGAACTGCACTCAATGATCTTTAGCGACCTTGACCCCGGTTAAATGTCAAAGGTCAATACAACGCCAAATGCACTTTTTCTACTACTGAGATAATTTCTGGGCACTTTTCTTTGCTTGAGTGAGTGGTGCTGAGGCGGGGTTTCGTACAGCATTTTACATAATTATGTAAAATAAGGTTGTGCTATGTTCGTATGACATTATTTGTGGAGTTGGAAACATCTTTTTGGTAGATGCAGTGGTTTGAGTGACGGAAATGAGAAGGAAAAAGTGGTTTGTTTTGTGGCAAAAAGCGACTAAAATATAATAATTTTCGTACAATTGACCAAACTTTTATATGAAATTACACTATATTACCAATTTATAGTGTTTTGTAATGTTTAAACATCATCTGTGTTCAATATGTGGTAGTTTGCTGTCCTATATGAATAGTAGGAAAACCCCTTATTCCCGCGCCAAAATTAGGGTCCCTGAGGAGGGTGCGTGACGTGGCAATGACGTCACGATCATGACGTCACATCCGGTCAAAGATCACATCCGGGTCATAGGTCACATCCGGGTCATGCGAAGGTCACTTCCGGTAACGTCCGGTAAAGGGCCAAACAAGAGTGTTCTCCCCCTACATAGCAAATCCATATACGGCTATGGTGTAGCTTCATTCCGGCACAATGTTTCAATAGGTAACCTACTCCTGGACATTCGCGGTATGGGTTTTGGGATCTTATTTTTTTCGTTTCACCACGTAGAACAAGTCGGGAGCCAGGCGGTGAAATTTTCTGAAAAAGTCACTGTGCGCATGCGCACTGGGCAAGTAGCGCTGAGGTGGGTGTTTTGTGGTCTAAGTGGACCCCTAGAGGTCCGATTGAGTCGAGTGAGGTATCAGTGTGAAGCATTAGTGAGGGAGCATCCGACTGGATGAGTATGACGTGGAACTGGCGTCATTCCGCGCATGCGCAGCAGAAAAGAGTATTTAAAAGCACTTTTTGAGGTCGGCGTGGGCCCATAGTAGTCCGATTGAGTCGAGTGATGGATCAGTTTCAAGCACTCGTGAGGGAGCGTCGGATTGGACTGGTGTCTAGTCCGGTTTCATCATTCTGCGTATGCGCAGTAGAAAAAGGTTATTAGAATAGACGTTTTGGGGTCTAGGTGGACCCCTAGTGGTCCGATTGCGTTGTGTGAGGTGTCAGTGTGAAGCATTCGTGGGGGAGCGTCCAACTGGTTTGGGGTGGAACTGACGTCATTCTGCGCATGCGCAGTAGAAAAGGCGTATGTGAAGGGAGGTTTTGAGGCCGAGGTGGACTCATAGTGGTCCGATTGGATCGTATGAGGTGTCATCGTGAAACATTCGAGGTGGTCCTTCCGATTGGACTAGTGTGTCGTCCGTTTTCAACATTCAACAGGGAATTGTGGGAAAAGAGCATGGGAAGGGGTGTTTTGGGGTCGAGGTGGACCCATAATGGTTCGAACGGGTCGCGGGAGGTATCAGTGTGAAGTTCTCGTGGAGAGCGTCCCAGCTGGATAGGTATGGGGTGGGCATAGCGTCTGCCCGCGCATGCGCAGTAGAAAAAATGCATTGGAATGGACGTTTTGAGGTTGAGATGGACCTACAGTGGTTCGATTGGTCCGTGGGAGGCCTTATTTTTTGGATTGGTGTCTAAATACATATGAACTGATGAGGGACAAGAGTTCATCCCTATATGTACAGACACCACCACCACCGGGCGGTGACAGCACCACCGCCTGGCATTGATGCTCGAGAGAGACAGGGTGGCTTAGTGGGTGTATGTAAATTTAGGATTGGGTTTGAACATATAAAAAGCGGAAGATCAACACGTTCATAAGTGTTCATATAGTTAATTATTCAGTCCAGTACAGCATACCCACGCTGGGGGAGCCGCATTGGGTATGCTTACAATTCAAGTATGCTCTTGTCCAATCAGAAGCTTTCCTTTGAGAAAGTTCAATCTCTGCTCGCTGTAACCTAAGCATCGTCGGGCAGGCCAGGATACTGTTCAGGCAACATGTCCTGAAACAGTTGTTTGTGTTTTCTGATCGCATTTTCCAGGGCATCGGTGGCTAGTAGCCCCATATCCTCTTCCAAGTGACGCTTGATCTTCAAGATGGACCTGTACGTGGGGTCGCCTTTCATTTCAAGCGGTAGTAGGGTATACTGTTCATAGATCACCATGGCTGTTTTCCTGATGCTCGGACTCATTTGGATTTACGCCAGTTGTAAGTTATCCTGTCTGGCGGCCTCGATCGCTGCAGCGTGAGTATTAATAGCTGCTCTCAAAATACGATCCCAAAATGTAGTTCGGCCTCACTTCCTTGGGATGTATGCTGACTATCTGAGATCAAGCTCTCCGTATCAGTAAATAGACTCTCAGCAGTCTCTGTATCTACCGCCTCAGTGGGCTCCTCGGAGTCGGATGGAAAATCTTTTGGTGTCGCATCATATCGTAATGTCTGGTGAACGTGCGTTCGCACTCAAGAGCATGTATAACCGATGTTGATGGTTGAACATCGGCGTGTTTTGGGAATACACTTGCTTTTATAGACAGTAACGTCCGTCAACGCCCGTCTCAATACCTTAACGATCCATCCCGTCCCGTCCCCAGCTGCGTCTCCATACAGGTTTGAAATATCTCATGCAGGGTCAGCAGATTCTAAGCATGGGTAGTTGTGTTGGTATTCTTATTGGGTACTATCCTTATACCCGTGTCACCCATTGGATGTCATCTATGAGCGTGATAAGATGACAACGTATGCGTTGGTGCTGAACGGTGGATCCACCTTGAGCTGTATCAATAATAGCATCGACTTGAACGTTGGCTTGACGTAATGCTTCGGCTAGAATATCTTCGTTGTCGGGTTCAAACAAGGTGGACTCTGTAGTGCTCATGGTGAAATGAGGGGAATGGTGTCGTGTGGGTTATTTACAGTCGGACGCTTTTGATCGTAATGATGCGTTCGAACAAATGTTTCTTTTGTGCATACGCCGCTTTCCAGTTCATGCCCGGGGTTTTCAACATCGACGCTGTTCTTTCGATTTCCATATGGACCGGGTCCTTGTTCAGCAAATTTATATGGGTCACGAGGTCTGCATACTGCTGACGTAAAGCCCGTCGTAGTCTGGGTGCCAATGTGATATGGGCTAAAATTGCGGCTTCCTCTTTCGAATACCCATCATGGTGAAGCTTGTTTCGTGTGGCCTCCAACGTCTCGCCCATCTCGGCGTCCAAACTAGCTTTGAACAAATCCTGCCATAGCCTCGAGTTCACGTTGTGCTCATTCTCTTGTACGAGTTTGGGTTGGTCCTTCATGGTTGGGTGATATTCCGAGACTGATGGTATGAAGGGGACCCACTGTATGGGGGCGGGTTACTGCTGCTGAACGGGTGCTGCCAGGTGTGGACTCGGTGGTTGGTGTAGGGGTATTTGACGTTGTGGTGACCCCTCGCCAGGTAACAGGTGGGTCATCAATCGGCGATCTTCGAGTCTACGAACAGGTAGCCATACGGACGACTTGTCGCGCATTGAAACGCCTGCATGAAATGGTCGATGTCCTGAGGATAAATTCGATTACCAAACACACGGATTTGTGCTCTGTCGATGGGAATTGAGAACAACACAAAGTATTGGCAGTTCAAGGCAATATCTCTGGACGCCTTTCCTTGGGGGAAGAGATTCTGGGTCAAATAGATGGCGGACAGATTCCGATGATGGGATCCTTCGGTAAACAAGTCGGCAACGTGTGCATTGTCCTTGGCCGCACTCATCAGATCATCTAGCACTACCACGTTGGTCTGCTCGGGGTCAAAGAAATACGCTTGATCGATATCGTGGGGAACCCCGGGACGAAACTCACATTCTGTAATCTTGTAATTTCGTAGGCGGGCTGCCACTGGCTATAACACCATACAAAGCGTATCGGAACTGGGATGCCACCCCTTCCTCTAAGAACTTCATCACCCAGGACGTCTTTCCACATACCGTAGGGCCGCTCATCGTCATCGTATATGGATGCTCTACCCCACACAGCAAACAATAGTGGACCACTGGTGGGAGTGGAGCGGGCTCTAGTGGCACGAGCGGCATCGGGAGCCGAAAACGGCCCGACGCCGGACCGCCGATACATTTGGAGCGTATATGTTATCTGACGTGTGGATGACGTCGGGGCTACAAACGATCACCGACGACTTGATGGTACCACGTGACATTAATGTAAAATCATTGGTAAAAAAAAAGTTATAATCAAATTATATTATTTTTGACCAGTTTGATCGCATAATTATTCAATTATATCTACAACATTGATGATGGGCCTACGTATAAAATTAATTTCATTTACTGCCGGAAATTTATGCCGACTTTGGGCGCGAAATTCGTGTTCAGTTACTTCCCCTTGCGCCGCAGAGATCCGTTCAAGCCTGCAAGTGTAAGATGCCATTTTATTGAAGACGAAATCTACTATTTTACAGGTATGTGTTGAATGTTTTATCTTGACATTTCGCAGATAATTAGTTAAGAATTTTCTGAGTCAACCTCCATCGAGTCTATACTTTAGAAATATGTATAATTGTAAATTTTAGCGCTGAAAGTTCAGTGTTGAGCGCCGGACTAACTTTGTTTGTGACGTCACTTTACAGACCATGCGGTCTTAAGGACGAGGAGCCTCTATTATACTTTGAACAAACTTCTGATGGGTTCTTTTAGGGTTCTTATGGGTTCTTTGTGGGTTCTTTGCACTAAAAATGTTTGCACTAAATATAGAATCAACTGGGAACGATGAATACTGATTCAACAATAGATTTCGCCACACAAAAATGACTTAGGTTTTTACATCATGTTCGCGCGAGTCCTTAATGTCCAAGTTGATGAAGTGGACTCTGAAGTGATTTATTTCCGTAGCGATAACTGGAGGTATATTTGATTGTTCAGAGCTTAGTTTTCGATGTTAAATGTTAGGGATAATAGCAAATTATCACAGAAAGACTGTATGAGAGATAATTATTAGTCATTTTGGTATTTTGAACTGAAGATGGTGAATATTCTAGATATGTTTCCCATACAGATAAAGTTCTATGTTGTGATAGATTTCAGTGAATTCTGCCGTTCAGCTTCTGTTACCTAATTGTTTATTGACAGATAACACAACACGGGTTGATTGTAGAAAAGTTTCATATTTTATTTTATTATGAGAAACCATGGTGATACTTATTACAGTCCTGTAATGTATTATAAACTGGCACAAGCCTGAACATGAACTGAAGTGTACTACATTTGGCTGTCTCATTGCTGTTATTTGGAATAAGTAAACGTTTTGATTCTGAACACGAACCCTCAACGAGTGTGGTTTAATTCATTTTATTGAAGACGAAATCTGCTATTTTACAGGGGTTCCCGATGAACTATCCTGGACCTGGTAACGCATGAAAGGCCAGCCAGAAATTCTGTGATTTGCTTTTAATTTCTGCCACGGAGAGTCACTCTTCAGGTAAACATGTTCCAAGAGTTCCATTACATTTTCCTAGCATGTCAGTTTATTGTTACGGTAAGATTCTGTAAACAAATCAAGTGGGGTTTTTTTGTTTAGTTCAAAGATTAAGTATTATGGATATACGTATTCAGCCTATTTTGAACGAGATATTAAATATTTCTGGAAGGATAATGTAGTGATTCGTCAGGCTAAGTCGGGCATGAGTCCAGGGGTCGGTAACCATGATGTAATTTCATGTTGATGCTCCAGAATACACTCCTCATTTATCAGACCAATTTGACTTGCTTCCTCTATCCATCGGGTACTCTGATTATTACGACAATATTTTTGAGAGGATGTTATAATATTTAGTTTGTGTTTGCATTTTTCAGCGACTGAACACAAACTATTAACTATCCACATTTGAATTAATTCACCAGCATGAACATTTAAATTAATTTGTCAGCAAGAATGATAGGCCTATATGTGTGAAATGATGATGTACTTTTCATGTTGATTTCAGACTAGTGCTTTAGGCCTTTTGTGGGGAAATGATGTCAGACACACCACCATATGAAAGGGGGACTGATGCTGCCCATAGCTGGAAGTGGTCAGGAAAAGGGGCAAAGGACAAGTTCATGGACTTTGTTGAATAATACTGTGTTCAGTAAGTACGAGAAATACAATTTGTATAGCTAATATTTGGTTAGAGTGAACTACAAATTCACACTACATCTCCTTTCTTTATTTGGCCAAGAAGAATGAGTCTGCATTCTATCTACTGCCGTCTCTAGTGAACACAACACAATTCCTGGTTTAAATTTTGTTAGATTCTTCAGAAATTTACCACATATTATCATCACCATATGAAGATGTACACGTGACCCTTTTTGACCTGATCCAACTTGTTTCCCCTTACAAGTTATGTATTTATTAATGGTTTGCTTTTGCAATTCTCCCTTGAGGTTTAGTTTGATAATATGATTACTAGCCAGAGGTATATATTCAACCACTGATGATATTCTTCATATGATGATCTTACATTCGTATAAAGCTTGACAGTAGAAAAGTCCTTGTTTTCAATCATTAATATCAGGATAATTTTGACCAGAGCCTTGTCTGCTTCTGTTTTAGAGTGCAGAAGGAAACATCACCTGGAAACTAACGATAAAGAGATTGAAACAGCGGTCGGCGGCCGGAATAATGCATGTGATCAAGATGGCAGGCGAAGGAGCCGAGCTGACAAAGCAACATCATTCAAAATGTCTGGAGAATGTTGTTTTGAATATAAAATTCTCGAAGATTTTATTTCATTTTGTGTGTCATGACAATCGACTGAAATAAAGTCTTCGATATGAGAGATGGCGAAAGAATGAGATTATTCCTTTATCATCACCTTCTGAACTGAAAAATGGAGTCTTACAAGCCTTCTTTGGTGAAAATGTTATTTCTTGAAAAGACGACATCATGTCGTCTTAATTAGTAGGTGCAGCTGATTGTCTAGCTGAAAGTACACCGAATCCTCGAATATTTCAATCACATGCAATTTTTGGACAAAATACGATCATTACACTAAATTTATCACCCTGCGAAATCATAATGATTATGAAATAATGGATTATTTGTTGATTTTGGACCATTTTGTGAAGTGCACTAAATAAATATTTATGATCATATTTATTTAGTACACTTCGAAAAATGGTCCAAAATCAACAAATAATCCATTATTTCTTAATCATTTGAATGATTTTAGAGGGTGATTAAATTTACTTTAATGATTTATTTTGTCTAAAAATTGGATGTGATTGAAATATTTGAGGATTTCGAGGAATGGGTACCACTGCTCGCTCGAATGTTGATCAGTCAGAAACATTCTTGTGATGCTGGAAATACTCTAATAATTCAATCACTGGGGAAATCACTTCCTATCATTGAATTATTAGAGTATTTGCATCATCGCAAGATTGATCAACAGCTGTGTTAGCAATAGCAGCCCAACAATTGGGTCAACAGTGGCAGCCACTGCTGGACCGAAGTAATCGGCCCACCGGTGGGCCGATGAGCAAAACTTTAGTGGTCCTTCGACGGTGGCCAACAATGGGCCACCAGTGGAAACCGACCGTCGGGACAGAAGTGGCTACCACTGGTGGACCGAAGTAATCGGGCCATTGGTGGGCCGATGAGCAAAATTGTGGTGGTCCTCTGGCGGTGGCCATCAGAGAGCCACCAGTACAGCCGCTGGTGGGCCACTGGTGGACCGTTAAAATGTGCTGTGTGGGACTCCACTTGGCGGACCTATAGCGGGACTCGGTGGTGTCTCTTGGTTGAGTTTGCATTGAATGTGTCTGAGCATACTATCGCGACGAGAGAAGCTTAGGTTCTCTGACAGAACTTACACATACACGACATGTTGATTAGTCGACCAATATACATATTGACTCATGAGGGGCACGTGTTCATCCTTATAGGTACAGACACCCCCACTGGCGGTGGTGGTGGGAGATCCTGTGGGGCGGAGCTCGGAGCTCAGGAGCTTCCGGAGCTCGAAGCTCTTGGGGCTCAGAGCTCGGAAGTGACGTCATCGTACTCATGCGCACACACCTGTGGTGCACCCTGTACCCTATAGCCCGTAGGGCATAGGGTACACCAATGTACCTGCCGTTTGTCATTCACTAGCCTCTCCCCCCATCGCTGTACTGTTTGGAAGGTCCCCTGTTAAAATCGAGAATTGACCAATCGAAACATCAGTTAGCCAGCAGACTGTTCCGGAGAGAACATTCGACTGCGGTCAGGGGTGTTTCCCCTGTTATGAGGATGATGTATTCAGTGTTATGACTTTTAAGTGGTAGACGTGCATTTGGCTGCCATATTTTTTTTTATTTTTTTATTTATTTATTTATTTTTTTATCGAGTATGGTACCCCCCTACTGAAATTTAAAAAAAACATTCAACCTCTAGAAATGAACGTCCTTAAGTCTTGCAAAATATTCGCCCTGGCGGACCAAGTATTCCTTCTCCTTCATATTTATTATGGGGAATAACTTTTATCAGGAACTATTTTGGACTTGAACTTGCCAAAATATCATCAATGTGAGCATAATGGTCCTTTCTTGAAAGAGTGATATAATTTGATGCATGATATTTAACATATGTACACCGGTTATCAAGAGTCTAAATTTAGACCCCATGATACGGGAGAGGAAGATTACGAACCACAAATGCACATCGGGAGTCTTGCATTAGTGCATCCGTCGGTGCGCCGGGGAAAACCTTTGTCTAAGAATCAAATGCGGGAAAAGCGCATGAACGAAACTCTTAGGGAAAAGAGAGCCGTATGGGGTCTCCGTGTCGGCACCATCAAAGCCTGTTAACGGCTAATCCGTGTTCGGGGCACCTGTTTCCGTCTTTCAAATACGGAATGTGAAAGCAGCCCAGATGTCGCCACTTACACGCAGGCGCGAAATTAGAAGTTTCGGCTGAAGTGTCTTGGCGAGGATTTTGCTCCGAAGTTTCATGTTGTATCCTGTGAAAATTATTTCGTAAGATATTTGTCTGATTAAGAACTGTTTAACTATATCTCATTGATCTTCTCATGTCATGATTGCCAAATTTAGGCACAAAATGCAGTCATTCGTTTTTGAGGAGTGTGAGTGTGATCAGATTCAGATTCAGATTCAGATTTCTTTATTGTACCAGACACCCCGTGAGGGGTAGTGTACAAAACAGGCAACAATAAACATAAAGAACAAATACAATGTAACAAATCAGATAAACAGACTGGTGTCACCTGTTAAGGCAATTACATGCAGTCATTAATTTTTACCATGTAAAACTGGATGTACGATACAATTTTTGTATTCAGGACATATATGCAAGGTACTTTGCACGACCAACAGCTGTGACTGTCCTATAAGAGATAGTTCTGTATTGCTATACTTTCTATTATAATATCAATGTAACACTTCTTATAAAAGGTGTTTGTTGGTAACATTGTCTTGTAGCATCACAATATAGACAGACTAAAAATTGTTCAATACGAAAGCACTTTAGTGCATTATACTATTTAGTACATAATACTATTTAGAGACAAACTGTTGTAAAGCTACAAGGATGCACAAGTACTGTATCAATTACATACCCAGATATTTTATTACCCATTAGATGAGCACCAGGAATTGAAATTTAACATGAACAAAAAGATTGTAGTCACTATTCAAAGCTGAGCCACCTGTTGTTTCCTATGTTCCAAACACTGAAAAATGTACTTGCATGTTAAGGGTGCAATACTTGCAGGAGGGTCAAACAGTAGGCCAAATAGTTGTTCATGGTTCATATGACTCATGTCAATAGAATCCCCACTGAGGGTAGATACTGAATTGTGCAATTGAATGCGATGAGCATCATAGATAGGGCATACAGTCAAGAAGTGAAGTTCATTCTCTACCATACCCGGACAGAAAGGACAAAATCGTTCAGAACTGGGGACTCGTTTTCCATTTACCTTTCTGTAACGACCCCTCTCAATTTCCAGTGTATGACAGCTCAATCGAAGTGAGCTTTGTGCTTGTTTGTGCTTACGGTTTCTAACAGTTGTTAAGTAATCAGACAAGTCTATGTCTGTCTTGAACCGGCCATAGGTTCTGAGTTTATTCCCTGAACCATCAACACGTGTGACTGAGGAGTCAGTCTCTAAGTGAAAGATTTGTCTAAATTGATCATGGAGTTTTTTCCTACAGTCGTCTAAGTTGACTGTGCAGTTATTGATATCAAGAGAGTTCTTGACATGTAACACATGAGCAGATAGTGAAAGATCAGGACGTTTCATTGCAAGCTTGTAGTCCTCCATAAAAGCTTTATAAATAAGTTTACTTGGGGAGCAAGCCTCTAGTCGAGAGGCACACTCCATCACACTCCTGAAAATTAGCTCAGGAGTGTGAACAATAGCACTAAGCCTCCGTAAGTTGTAACCTGGAGGAGTGTGATATCACACTCCTTAAAATAATTTTTCAAACTTTAGGAGTGTGATTAACAGCACTCCAGCTATTTTCAAAAACGAAAGACTGAAAATGAGAACAGCAGCAAGGGACTGAGAAGTTGAGTTTCGGTCGTTTCTCGTCTGCTCGTGTCCCCACGAAGATCCCAGTTTTCAACACTAGACTTATGGAGACCTCATTTAGGGCGAACACCGTCTAGTATCTTAAACATAAGATAACAAATAGCATTTGGGAAATATAGCACCATGTGATTTTTTTTTCTTGTAGCAACAGTGACAAATAACTATCGAGTTAAGCAGGTTGGGTAAAATACCTTGGCTTGATCGAGGTATTATACAATGTTTGTATATTGCACCCAGCTCTTGTGTGCTCAAATGTTTTTCTGGAACAAGAAAGTTGAATTGAATATCAGGGTATTATACCTCGATTGGGTATAGGGCTACGGTAGGTATGTCAAATTCAGGTTTTATATATTTATGGAAAATGTTGACATCCACACATACCCTGAGCATGGAGCTATAAATCGAAAGGAGACACTGTTCCACAAGCCAGGACTGACTGGCCAGCGCTCACGCCCGCTGAGCTTTTGTGTTTTGAATAGCCGTCCAGCTGGGCTGCGTCTCTTTCATGTTCAATGTACGATGCCGCTCTCTGATCCTGCGACTCCTTTCTGTTAAATTAGAAATGGCCGGAAGTGAGGTGTCATCATGCGCAGTCTCCACAAATTTAAATCACCAAGTGAAAATTATGCGCATATATGTCATGTTCATTTATTTGAAATAATTTCCCTTATCACAATATTTGAGTCATGGCTGTATGTCTTATTGGTGCTGAGCTACGGGACTTTGAAAACAGGCTGTCATTTCTCTATCTATATTGTATTTTCTCCTTTTATGCTAACTTCCGCATTTCCAAACATGACCCAAAAATGTGAACGAGTAGTTATTACTATAGGGAATCGGAAAATCTATGGTTCTTACGGGAGGCTTATCCCATTCGTCCAAAATTAGTGATTGAAAATATACATATTTCTCCATTTGAAATACATGGTGACTTCTGCCAAACTATGAAAATTGCACACTTTTAATGACAAAATAACCCACTTTCCGCATTTCAAATCGGGAAAAAGTTATGCTTATGTTAAAGATCGTAAACAGATCTATATCCTCGTGTTTAGCATTTCCGGGAGGCTTTACCTCAATTTGAATAAAATGGGATTTAGTAAGCATTACTTCGGCGTTTTCTCTGTATTTGATGCTTCAAAAAAGCTATTAAGTAATGACCCGGCGTCCGTTTGTGTATACCCCCATGAGAGCTGATTGCTCGGTGAGTAATCCGCGAATACACAATTGGCAGTGCGATCGTTTAACGGTCGCTTTTGAGATTATAACAGGCCCATTGAAAGTTATTGTTTTGCCGTTAGAAGATTGCGATTGCAGGTATTTATAATCAAGAAAAAGATATTACTCAAGCCAGGTCAAATTATTGTCAATACCACGAAAAATATATACATGCGGTGTTCCTCACAATGGGAAAAGAACACTTTTTTTATATTTAAAGCCAGACTAGCGATATTTAACATCAGTTTAATGGATAAATATTAATGAATACCCAGCACGGTATCAATAACATAGTTTCCTTAATTCTTTGGAAACAGGAAATGTTAATTAACACATCGCTTGAGAATCTGCCCGAGTGAGATGTTATACCAAAAATATTCGTTATAAAAGTGGAAAATTTCTTTCGTACGTCTCATAACTTGAATGAACTAAGAAATTACCGTGAAATTAAAATAAAACATTGAGTTGATGGGCTGCGAAACCCGTATGGGAAGGGGCCCTTAAACTACAATATTAATCAAAATTCAATCCATCTTACAGATATACAAGTCTTGGAATATGAATTACTTATCTGATATCGGTAGGCTTTAGAATATAATTTGTTTCAGTTATCATGATTATTGCACACAATCTTCTTGGTATACTTGACAAAGAGATTATTATAAGGTTTTGTTTTTATATTGCATTATTCCATGCTATACAACTTCATTTGCATTTGTAAGCTGAGAATCAGTCATCAAATAAAAGACATTCTTACGGACAAGTACTTCTTGCAAAAATCATTAACCGGGCACGTGTACGCTCCGTTACAAAATCTGGTTTTCTACTCATGGAACTTCTCATGTTGATAAAATATAATAAGTAATTCAAGTGATCTAAGTCTCTTCAAAACTTCAAAAAATTTTTTTACACAAACTACGCCTGATGGTGATCAACGCAACGGGAGGTTAATTGGCAATAGCCACTTCGAATACACAACGCTTAATAGGTCGACAGCAAGTCCATGCATATGGCACGCATGCGCGTGAAATCGACTGCTACCGAATCAACGGCGGACATGGCCGAGCCAGCTATAATCCCTCAGGTTAATCCGCTATACCCTGCTGTGTCGGCATCGTATATTGAAAACTTTCATCACCCCAATCTGTGTCTCCTTCCGATTTATAGCTCCATGCCCTGAGTAAACTGCATGGATCTTTCAAGAACATGATCTATCAGTCTATGGCTTCATTGTCCCATGATTTTCACAGCAATTTATTGCTTCGTTTCATGCGACTAATCGTCATGAATGATCATTCAAATTAGCCACTTTAATATTTCAAAAGTGAAACCTGGCTTCAAATGACCTTATTGAAATTTATTCTGCAAAATAAAATATGTGGTACTGATTTGAAAATTTCCAAGAAAACAATAGTTGAATTATTGAAATAATTAACATAAATTTGCATTATTAATTAGCTCATTAAGCCATTATCCTGGTTCCAGACTGAATTGTTCCCACGATTCTAATCCCTTGTAACATCCTGTGCCTGGTAACATCCCATCCTTTGGGGAATCATGTCCTTTGCGAGATCTGCCGTCCTTCATATCCCGACGCCATTACCATACCATCCATTGTAACATCCTATCTTTTTCACATTCCCACATCTTGACTCTACATAATGTAAGCCTTGTAACATCCCTTCCCTTGTAGGGGCTCTCGGTGGCCGAGTGGTCTAAGGCGCTTCGCTGGTGACCGCTAGCCTCACAACGCTGAACCGGCACGGGTTCGAGCCCAGTTAGTCCATGTGTGAAAGTTTGTCAGTTACTTGCCGAATGGCGGTGGTTCTCCCTCACCAACCAAACTGACTGTCACCATATGAGTGAAACAAACTTGAGTGTGACATTAAGCCAAATTCCCTCCCTCCCTTCCCTTGTAACATTTTGCATCACGACCCTAACATGTAAGTGTCTCTCATAATATCCCGTCACCTGTAACATCCTGCCCATCATTCCATCCTACTATTATGTCTTATCAGATCGTGTTCCACATCCTAGACACTTGTTGCCATCTCCTTCCCCATCTTGTACATATTCCAGACCTTGGAGTCTATTGTTCTATCGAGTTTTCATCCCACATCTGGCTCCACACAGTACTCAATCTCATCATGCGTTTATTTCCGATTTTGGCTCATACCAGGACATATATTGTCACATCTGGGGATTAAAATGCATGAAGATGATAACAATAACAGTTATAAGTAAAAAATATTATTTCTGGTACATGTATTTGTGGGGGCGGGGGGATTTGGTTTAATGTCACACTCAATGTTATTACAATAATACGGTGATAGCCAGTTTGGATGACCAAGGAAGCCGGAGTACCCGGAGAGAACCACCGCTTGTCTGCAAGTAACTGGCAAACTCTGATATATTTAGCAGTAGAAGGTTTTTCTTTCGTAGAATTCTCAGGTTAGACATGTTAGATGAAAAATTTCATTGCTATAATGTGATAATGTAAATCAAGATCCCAGTTAAATTCCTGCTGATTGTCTTATGTTTTTGCAGATTGGGTCAGATTGGAGTGTGAGCACTGCTATACCACTGCATTCTAACACCGGTCCTGCTCTTGGATGACTCACATGTAAAGGACAGAACTGTGTGAATCCAGAAAGAAGGGGCCAGTGCACAAGGCTGGCAACAACCTATTTTACAGACTACATTCACAAATATTCCGATTTCATTTGCACCTGTTGCCTTTTGCTTGAAATTTTGCCTGTTGCTTGAAATTTAATATGGCTGAGCCTGGAGAAAGGCAGACTGTGCATGCTGGAAGGAGTACTTCTGAAGATGGAGAGAATGATAGAGTGGTGTCACTTGTAGATGATGGTAAGATTGGCACATAAATCAGTCAGGAGACTGAATTCATACAGTTGAATGAAACTTGTCCAATATGGAATATTTTGAAGCCTGCAGGGAGAGAAACATATTTGGGACTACCTCCTTATTTTGAAATTAATTAATATCATTATTGTGTGTGTATGTCTGATTTCATACTGCTGATATTTCTGGGTGTGAACTTGTATTACCTTTGATTGAATTGGTAGAAAATGTATGCACTCTGGAGTACGTCCTGTATTTTTCCCGCTGTATCAATATGATTAAGATAGAATATTGACCTTCTAAATCTTCATTTGTCCTTCTCTTCCATTTTCAGAGAACCCTTCAGAAGAGGGGTCGGGTGATCAACCATATAGAACCCAAACTACTTTGGCTAATTGCCCAAAGCCTTCTATTGGTCACAGATGTAATTACTTTACTTACCATAACTGCCACATCAGCTTCAGCGGGGATAGCAAAAACCATGCAACTCCAAAATCTACTGGTCACAATGATCTGAGCGATGAGCAGACCTACCGGGAACGAGGTACACTATAAGACTGATGGATTACAAGCAGAATTATCCAGTCTAAACTGACCATGGTTACCAATTTTCTGATTAAAGATACCATACAGTCAATGGGGGGCAATTTGCAAGCTTTCCAATCCGAATCTTTAGTTCTACATAGGCTGGCAATCCGGGAACTTATCGGTAGTTTGCAGTAACTGACCAGTTGTTGGCTATATTTTGCTGAGCAGTAGCGGTACAGAGCCATTGACTGAGTACATAAACTGGAAATCAACTTCAAGCAGTTACTGTACAGTTTCATGCAGTGAACGAATGGTTCTTCACAGGAACTGAGTGGTTCAGCTCACAACCAGTAGAGTACTGTTTCGAAACCTGTACAGTACTGCTCACAACCTGTAAGTTGTACAGTACTGCTCACAACCTGTACTGTACTGCTCGATTACTTTCGAGATGGAAATTGTCAGCTCTTGAAATTGCTGAACTGCTCAGATGATGATTTTACAGTAGTTATCTGGAGATTTTCACTCAGTTACTGTTCAGAACCATCCAGTATTAGACCCAATGCTATTCTATGGATAACAACTTCTTTATTGCTGTGGAGCTGACGTTTCGCTGGAGATACTTCCAACTTTCAAAGCTAATTCCAACTTTTCAAAGCTTTTCATTAGCTTTGGAAAAGTTGGAAGTATCTCAAACGAAACGTCAGCTCCACAGCAATAAAGAAGTTGTTATCCATAGAATAACATTGTGTTATATACGCCAACTTCTAAATGCCTGTCAAAGAAATCATCTAGTATTAGGCCTTTCTGAACAGTTCTACTGATAGGTTGAGATCTATGCAGTATAGGTTGTGCTAATTGATGTCTTTGCCCATGTGATATTAGACCACTGTTAATTGTTTGTTTCTCCTAACCTTGTTTGTAAAAATACACATGCTGAGTGCAATAATTATTAATTATTAACTTACAAGCCAATTATATACAAATATTAAGAAAATGAGCAAGTTTTACTTAAGAAAATGTAAATTCCTCATGGATTTTAATTATTTGCCCTCATAATATAGATGAGGGCTGGTTACGGGAAACAAACCATTAATTATCAGCGGCCTTACACAATCATTATAAGCATCTGACATTTGACAATACTGCAAAAAATCTGAAGATACATGTATACATGCTGATGCTATGTAGGTGATCATCCCTATTGGGTCAGGCGATCATGTATGCTTGAATTGTACTTATGGGAATTAGGCGCCTGACTCAGAGGGTTGGTGTTTCCCACAATACAGATCACTTAGAATCACACTGATGGTATCTCTGCTTTACCAAAATATGTTATTTTAGAGAATAATTGAATATTTAGAACCATGTAGTTGGCTGTTGAACATAATATCAGATTTGGATTCTCAGTGAAATTTTATTAGTGGAGAGTCAGACGGATTGACGCCTCTCTTTCCAACATAGAATTTTATTGAAAAATGAAGAAAAATCGGGATCTCCATATTGCATTATGGATGCATATCAACATGATACCCCTTACCTTGGGTTAATTAACACAGCAATGATAGGGAAATGGAGAATAATTGAGATTAAGGGAAAGTACAATTTGTTTTCTCAGAAAATAGTCACCAGGTTCAATCTCTATCTGACACATTTTTGACATTTTTCTATCTATTTTCATGTTATCTCTATGAAGTTGAGGTGATTACCATGATTGAAAATGTAGTCGCACTAGAAAAAGAGAATACAAAGTTCAAAGTAATTTTTAGTGAATCAAATATTAGATTACTCATGATAAACGGAATTGTTCTCTATTTGAAATGTACTTAAAGGAATGAGGTGTTGATCTCTGTCTTTATTTGCCCGTCATATCTATATTCTAGGTTTGTCACCTCGGAAAGAGAAGAGGAAACTTGATGAGGATGGTGCTAGCAGTACACCAGAAGCCTGTACAGCAGCTAAGAGACTAAGCTGGAGTCAGCCAGCTGACAAAATGAATCCTTTGAGCAGGTCAACACAAACAAGCCCTGGAGCATCAGTAGTATCGTCAAACCAACCTTCAGAATATTTGGTGGCCTCTCCCATATCTGCTACAATGAGTCAACTGGAACAAATACAGACTAGATCAGTTGGGTATGATCCACTCGCCATATCCACCCCTATAACACCAGAGACCAGAGGAACTCCAGGAACTGCTGGTACCATATCCACACAGTTTGGGGAACCCCTGGTATCTGCTAGAGTTGATTCCATACCAAGAACCCAACAGGCCAGGGGAACTCCAGGATTCCCTGGTGTGCATACCCCGACGATTGTACCCACTTCAACAGGTACATCACAGGCCAGAAGATCCACTGGATCCACACAAGCAACCCCCAAGTCCAGATTGAGAACATCTGATGGAGCAACCGTTGGATCTACAGGTGTTACAGGGACTCTACTGAGGGGATCTCAAAGATCCAGTACTGCCTCCACACGACCTCGTCTTCCAACTGCACAGGGCCAAGAAGTCCCGGAAACCTCACAGGGACAAAACCTGTTTGGCGGGAAGACAATGCGAGAATTATTTGGTATGCTGAGTTACATTCTGTTTAGTTTTAGTAGCTCGACAGTTTTGAATATTCAAATCTTGTTTTCATTCCTTGCAGAATTAATCTTCCTTGTCGATGATGTACAAATATTATGTGTGCTATTTTTGTGCCTTTCTATGAGTTTATGTTGGAGTGCATCCTCCCAGTCAGTGTAACCTATATTGTTGCTGTAACACACTCTGATTGCACTGGGCTGAGGAATGCGGCATGCTAAACATTCAGTCTTTCTCTATTTTGTCAGCAAAGGAAGACAGTGTCTGCATACTGGAGAGATGGAAACTGCATTCATTGATATATCTTATCATGCTTGTAGAAGAAGGCATATCTATTCAGACTATTTGAAATGAGCACACTTTATAATGTTATGTTTAGCTATGCCATCCTGAGCCCTCCCTGCTCCATTAGTAACGGACTATGCTGATTGGCCGATAGCCATGTACACAAAAGCTGCACAATGCAATTTCATCCATCCCCAATGCAATCTGAGGGAAAGCTAACAGGAGGAGGAATACAATCTGATGCCATGAGAATGGAGTAGTGGGTACTTTCATGGAAATGTTGATCCTTGGTCAGTGCAAAATAGCTTTTTCCAATTGAAAAGAGTAAGCAGAACTGTGTACATGTCTGTTCTAATACATACTATTCATCAGGGTTAATTGTGATTTTAATCTATTTTGATTGACAGGTCCTTTCAGTGATGTCAATGAATTGGATGAATCCTACCCACGGTTTGTATTATGGATGATTTTGTTCGACTCGATTATATCAGGAACATCAGCATGGTTAAATTAGCAATTTGGCAATGTAGTATATAGTAATTTATATGACTCTGCAGTAAATTTGTTTCTGTGAGTAGCGTAACTATCGCTAAAACCATGATTGATGTATTTTAACAGAAGATATAAGTTAGCTGATAACAATGACCAGCCAGGTTGGTTATGTGAATCGTCAAACTATAAATCAGAAATTTTTTAAGAAGAAATTTACTCCTAGAAACCTGGAAAGCTTTTTCTTTACAAACCATGACAACAAAACAAGACGATTAATTGCCATCTTCCAGATGAACACATTCATAGTTTATAAGACTTCATACTCTTCAATTAAGGAGTAAAGAATTGAGCATCTCGGCAGGGTTTCAAGAGTGTTCATATTCCTGAAATTTAATGAAGGAGAAAGGCTAATATTAACACAACATGCTTTTGTTTGCATTTAGGGCTATTCATCTGTCCTCTGATAATCTTTATTTTCCATATGATCTAGACCATGTTTGCCATGGTCGCTTCAGATTTAGCAAACACATCAGGGCAGAAAGAAACTGTGACTTTGAGATCAAAATGGTCAAGGAGTCTCATCTTTATTGGGGGGTGTTGTTTGCAGATTGTGCTCTAAATTCAGGCATTCCTCAGTCACATAAGACAAAAAATAATCATAATATACTGGACTGTATTTTTGGCCCATTCATATGCCCATACTTATATTGATTATTCTAGCCACCAAGTCCGTCTTTATGGAGAAGTTGTTCAAAAATTTGAACCACCACCAAATCCATTGTCGGAGAATCAAATTGGAAAAGTGATGTGTAGATCTAAGAAGCATCTCGTACTGAAATTGAAAGTACAGACTAAAGATGGACCCACCATCTTCCCTTTGATCACGTTTCTCGATTCTGTGAAACGCCAGAGGTCAAAGTTCAGAAATGGACAGGTTAGTACTCAACTGCTCATGACATCCTCTAGTTACATACTCCAGGAATTCGAAGTACATGTACATTATACAAGTGGCTAGTAACAATGGAATAGACATTCTTTCTTAATAACAACCACCATGTTTACCCGTATCAACCAGTTCAGCTTGAAGCCCATCTCACACTGGGACAAGCACACACTCGCATTCATAAAGCTGGTTTAGTTGTTGGATGGGATCCATCATGGATGGAACTAGAAACCAATCTCACATATGACCGAATTAATGCCGAGAGGAATCCGAGACAGTCTTGGGATGTTATCACTGGATCAGGACCAAAAATAGAAGTATTTTGATTCTGGCCAATATTGCCTTTGCTGTAGTCCCAGGGTGTTAGCCAGGATTCAAAAATTGCCTGTCCGAAAAGAACATTTTGACTGTCCACTTTATATTTTTTACTATCTCCCCATGTTAAATCTCTGGCTAAGACCATGGGTAATCTTCAAATGTACCTCCCTTCATCTGTCTCTGTATTCTCGTTATCTGAAGAATGACTATGCCTGAAGAAGGAGTGCCGAACTTAGTGCACGCATCCATGTGGCCATAGAGCAGAAATCCACTGGAAATCACTTAGGCTTTTTCATATTTTCCCAGGTCACCTGGTTATAAACCTCTGTCAATTCATCTTACGATTTTCTTGTTATCAGCACATCTCATGATTGTGGTCAGAAGCCTAACAAAAATTAATAAGATTGACTCCAGTGTTTTTTCTCTGTCAAATTTGTCTATTCGATCATCACCAACCCCTTATTACCACCATATTGGTTCACCGACGCCCGAAGAGCTACAGAGGGACTATAGTATTGAGGTCCATTCGTCCTTGTGGGGCTTGCATATGTTTCCAGACAATAACTTCTGAAAAACTCAATGGATTCTTTTCAAATTTGATATGTGGGAACCTTGCCTCAAGATCTCACTTGAGATTACATCACCTGGGGGCCAAATTAAAATTTATTCTCCAGAAAATTAATTACATTTGAAAACTTTAATGATTTTGTTCCAGTTTGGTATGTGGATACCTTGTCTCAAGATCTCGCTTGGGATTGTTTTTCATGCCGATCGGAATATAGATGGCGCCAAGTTAAAATTTTGTTTCTGGGAAATAATTTTTGAAACTTCAGCAGATTCTTCTGCTCATGAGGTCAAACTCTTTCAATTTTTCACCAATTGATTATCTGAAGAATGACTATGCATAGAAGTAGCTGACTTACATCAGACATGTGCGCATAGAGCAGAAGCTCCATTTTATCATCAATTTCTTGTCACCATATCTCAAGAATGACAAGGCTCAGGCTTACACCAGACACACATCTGATCATGAACCAAAATTGTCGTTGTGGTAATGTTATCATGTATATGCATATGTCTGTCTCTATTTTTTTTTTAACACCGTATCTCATGAATAACTGAGTATGCCAAGGAGTACCAAATGTGGACACAGAATAGATTTACTTATTTTTTTCTGGGTCACCAGATCAACTGTCAATGTGTCACCAGTTGCTTGATGCAACCAATTGCTTCTTCAACCAGAGACCCTATTTAAATATATGAACTCTTCAGGCTTTAGGGGTTCTCGGTGCTTTGCACAGTTCATGTTAAGGCCTCTGTTAATTAATCTTTAGCTTCTCATGACCTTGGGAGGAAATTATGATGATGCTGAATGCTGTAATTATTAATTATTAATTATTTGGCTGCATTAAGACATTGCAATAAAAAAGAAGTTATGTATGTGGTAAACTTCGAGCACCAATGGAAAGTTTATATCAACTTGTCAAAGACAACTATTTCCCTCATTTCTGCAATTAGAACTGCAAAAAGCTTTGTTGTTGACTAAATCATGTGAAATTTAAATGGCACCTGTGACATTATATCATAGAATTTATATTCAAGTAACACCCTTTTTAAAGAAGGAAAATTTGAGAGGAGTTAACCAGTATCCCAACAAAATTTAGTTATATTTATCAATAGTCTCCCCTTGTAAAATTGCTGCTTCCAATAAATTAGAATCAACCACCAGAGTCCTGTTGGAATTATCAATTAACTGAAATGTCTGCATAGAAAAACGTCAGCTTGTGAACAGAAATCCAAGAAAAGAAGGCAACAATATTATTTACCATCGAAACGAACTGAAAAAACCCAGTCCAATTCCGTTTCGTAACAGGTCCGACTTTTGCATGCAACAAGTCCGACTTTTGCATGCACCGGACTACCGCGCAAGACGACGCGCAACCGGAAGTAACTTGTCGCGGGAAATGTTGACAGAGAACACCAACAGCAATGATCGACACCAAAGATCGGCTTGAAATAAATTTTCAATGGATTAATTCTTGGATTGTCCATTCCTTCAGATATATCTAGTCTTCAAAAAGGTATTTACGAAAACTGGTCGCATTTTATCGTTTTTGTTGGACGAAATCCTACTTGCCGCATGCGACAGGCAGATTTTTTTGCAACCTGTCGCCGGAAAAATTCACTTGCCGGCGGCAGGTAGGCATGCGTTATTTCGACCGTTGCCTTTTTCTGCACATTTTTTTTTGCAGCAAAAAATGCCAAATAATTAAAACAATGCGTAATTATTGTTACGACAAAAAAACATGCGGGCGGGTCATGAGAAGCTAAAGATTAATTAACAGAGGCCTAAAATGAACAGTCTTTACACACAAATTTAAGGTTGGTGGCTCTCATTTTGGTCAAGCGAGATAAATTTGCTGAAAATAATAAAAATGAAAGAGTTGACTAGCCGGTTTTGAATGAGATGTGTTCTGATCACAAACAAAATATTTTTTTGGAGCTTCCAGTCCTCTTCAAGAAGTGAACATTTATGCTGGGCAGGAGAGGACACAATGACCAGAACATGCGAATTCTTAGATATATCTGCAGTGTGATTGGGAAAGATGTCACCATACGCTTGAGTGTTAGAATTGTCACAATAAAACAGTCTTGTTTGAAACAGAATATGCATATGGAAATTATTCACTCAAAATGTATTTTCTTGATGTTTACATCTATAGATGCATATTATTTGTGGTGTGCAAATAAAGAGGAAAAACGCCTATTACAATGACACTGATCATGAGTTTGAGGGTGTTGTGGATAAAGCTTTTGTACACAGACTGACCAAAGGAGGTAGGATTTTCTTGTCATATTTATCCCTCTGTCTAGAAAAGGGTTCATGACCTTTACTATCAAAGGAAAGCACTCGTAATAGTGAGAGCACTTTTCTTTAACGGTCATTTGCTTTGTCAATTTCGAGAAAAGTTGGAATTTAGAATAACTTTTATACTGTGAAACATGCAAACACACAGCAGTGGGATGAAAGCTGCAGTACATACAGATGATTATGAAGTCTTCACACAAAGACAGAAGTGAAGCATACAGGGTGAGTAAAAAAAATGTCCACCTGTGGTTTTGTTCATTTATTCATATGAATTTATTGTGTATATGAATATTACACATGAAAGGGTACTTCATCTCTCCACTGTATTCAACCATTGTGTGTTGGGTTCAGGTTCCTGTTGCTTCAATGCATTTTGCTGAGAAGCAACAGGAACTTGATAATGTGATGTCTAGCACTGTAATATCACTTGTCTTTATTGCAGCATGTAAGCGTCCTGTCTGTGTCTTGTGCGCTGTCCTTGGTGTTTTATAGGGTGGATGGAGGGTGTCTTGTTCCATGCTGCTTCAAAGATTTCTTCTTTGAAGTAGCAGGAACACAACTGGGCTGGGTGGTGCTTAGTTGGTTCGTTGTGATATAGCTGAAATATGTTGAAAGCGACGTTAATTCTATTCACTCGCTCATCCATGATATGTTTTATTCATGGACGAAAGTATACATACATTGTGTATATACCAATGGCGCTCACGAACGGAAAATGCTTTCTCTCTATAACTCAGAAATGAGTGAACACATCAGTTCATGAAGAAACAGGAATGAGGCTTTCAACTGTTTATCTATTTTCAGAAATTTCTGTTGCACATTCTTCCAATGCCAAATAACAACCCTCGGAAAGGAAGTCTTAAAGTGCAACAGAGATAGTCCATGAGCCAGACCAGATATCGGTACCACCTGGGGTGGCAAATTCTCATTATGTTTTTTTGGAAGCCCTATGTCCATAGATAATAAAAAACTTTGAAAGCAGTCCGGGACTCACAGCTTAATGGTAGTAATCACCTCTTAAAGATGGACACCCGAGTTCAATCTGAGAGACCAGATTTGGGGGTAGGGGAAATATAAAGTTAAATAACTTTGCAAGTAATGGTGATATAGTGACATTTGGCCACTCGAAATGTTGGTAATCTGATCCTCTATATTTTGGTATCTCTTATACATGTATGCTAATATGTCAATTTTGTAGCTCACCAGAGGTCAAAAGATCACGAAATCTGAACCCTGAATAAAACGTGACAACCTGTAGGAAAACTCACTGCAGATACCATACCAACGGGATTTTCTTAACGTAAATGGGTTCAAATGGAAGCCAAGAAGTACCCAAGTCTATAATAAGTCGAAACAAGTACAGTTTATTATTATTTAGACTGTGGCACAGAACTGTTTTTGACGTATTTTCAAAAATGGTCTTTTTATTGCGCAGCTTGAAATTAGTTGCATATTTTGAGAAATAACTACTACAAATGCTAATGGCTATGTCTTAGGTCTATTCAGGGATTAGTTAAGCTACATTTCGAGGTAATTAGGTCACCAGAGGTCAAGGTCAAAGATTGCCAATTATTAATTTTCTACATTTTTACTTGGGAATTTCATATTACAATGTATTTACGTTGCAACCAGTTCCAAGTTTGGAGCATCAGAGACATCGCTGGTGCACCCTGTACCGTATAGCCCGTAGGGCATAGGGTACACCAGGATTCAAGTGCACCAGGTATGGGAGTCCGCAGGGGTCAAAGGTCAATCGTCCTCCAAATCCCCTTTATCGCTTGTTAAGGCGCTGAGACAGGCGTAAAGATAGGGCGTTTAGGCATTGGGATGGGCGTTAAGGCATAACGACGGGCGTTGACGGCATCACTGCATTTCTATGTATTGGTGGCAATTCCATGAAAGCCAGAGCGTCTGAGCTAGATCACCAGGGTGCTGAAGCGTTAAGCTAAGCGTTGATGAGCGTTACTGTCTATAAATGCAAGCGTATTCCCAAATTCCCTGGGGTGGCAAACTCTCGTTATGTTTTTTGGAAGTCCTATACCCATAGATGCAAAAAAAACTTTGAAAGCAATCCGGGACTCACAGCTTAAAGGTAGTAATCACCTCTTAAAGATGGACACCGGAGTCCAATCTGAGACTAGATTTTGGGGTAGGGGAAATATAAAGTTGAATAACTTTGCAAGTGTTGGTGATATAGTGACATTTGGCCACTCAAAATGTTGGTAATCTGATCCTCTATATGTTGGTATCTGTTATATGCTAATATGCCAATTATGTAGGTCACCAGAGGTCAAAGGTCACGAAATCTGACCCCTGTCTAAAACGTGACCACCTGTAGGAAAACTCGCCGCAGATACCATACCAATGGGACTTTCTTAATCTAAATGGGTTCAAATGGAAGCCAAGAAGTATCCAAGTCTATAATAAGTCTAAACAAGTGGAGTTTATTATTAGTGAGACTGTGGCACAGAACTGCTTTTGACGCATTTTCAAAAATGGTCTTTTTATTGCGCTAAAAACAGGCAAAATTGTATGAAGTTGGACAGCTTGAACTTAGTTGCATATTTTGACAAATAACTACTCGAAATGCTAATGGTCATGTCTTAGGTCTATTCAGGGATTAGTTAAGCTACATTTCGAGGTAATTAGGTCACCAGAGGTCAAGGTCAAAGATTGTCAATTATTAATTTTCTACATTTTGACTTGGGACTTTCATATTACGATGTATTTACACTGTAACCAGTTTCAAGTATAGAGCATCCGAGCCATCGCTGGTTGTACCCTATAGCCCGTAGGGCATATGGTACACCAGGATGCGAGTCCGCAGGGGTCAAAGGTCAATCTTCCTCAAAATCCCCTTTATCGCTCGTTAAGGCGCTGAGACGAGAGTTAAGGCATAAAGATAGGGCGTTAAGGCGTTGAGACGGGCGTTGACGGCGTCACTGCATTTCGATGTATTGGTGGCAATTCCACGAAAATCAGAACTTCTGAGTTAGTTCACCAGGGCGTTGAAGCGTTAAGCTAAGCTTTGATGGGCGTTACTGTCTATAAATGCAAGCATATTCTCAAAACATGCACAGTCGACGTTCAACCGTCAACATGGCTTATACTTGCTTTAAGTGTGAATGATACGATATGATGCGACACGAGAAAAATATACATGTGATTGAAGACTCCGAGGCACAAGAACCCGATACAGAGACTGATGAGAGTCCATCGACTGATACCGAAGCAGAGATTGCTGAGAGTCTATCTACTGATACCGAAACAGGGATTGCTGAGAGTCTATCTAGTGATACGGAGAGCTTGACCTCAGATAGTCGGCGTACGTCCGAGGAAAGTGAGGCAGAACCTACCTTCTGGGATCGTATTGTGAGAGCAGCTATCAATACTCACGCTGCAGCAATCGAGGATGCCGGACAGGATAACTTGCAACAGCCAAATGCACCCCGACATCAGGAAAACAGCCATGGCGATCTATGAACAGTATACCTTACTATCGCTTGAAATGAAAGGCGATCCCACGCACAGGTCCATCATGAAAACCAAGCGTCACTTGGAAGAGGATATGGGGCTACCACCCACCGAGCCCCTGGAAAATGCGATCAGGATGCGCAAACAACTCTTTCAGGACATGCTGCCTCAGTGGTATCCTGAAATGCCCGACGATGGGCTGATGGGGCCAAAATGGTACAAATGAACTCCCAGATTGAGTGAGTGAGTGAATGAGGCATGTCCAACGCCCGTCTTTACGCATGGACGCACTAACGATGGTGAATGAGTGAGTGAGTGAGTTTACGAGTAGTAGCCAAAGTGGACATTTTGGGAGTTTGAAGGAAGGTGTTTGGGGTAGAAATGGATCATTCTGGGTCCGAATGCGTCGTGTGAAGTGACATCTTGTAGCAACACCCTCCAATGCCAAGCTCAACGCTTCAACGCCCTGGTGAATTAGCCCAAAAGCTCTGATTTTCATGGAATTGTCACTAATTCATTGGAAAAGCAGTGACGCCCGTCATTACGCCTTAACGCCCTAGCATAACACCTTGACGCCATGCTATAGACGGGAGAGAGAACAACAACAACAACAACTTATTCTCCCCAATGTTTATTCTCCCCAATGTTACATCAAACCCACGCTGGGGGAGCCGCGTTGGGCATGTTTACAATTCAAGAAGACTCTTATCCCATCAGAGGCCGCCATTTGGTGCTGCATCTGTCATATTCTCAGCTGCTCTTGTCCAATCATAAGCCGTTCTTTGAGAAAGTTCCATCTTTGCTCGGTGTGACCTAAGCATCATCGGGCAGTACCACTGAGGCAGCATGTCCTGAAAGAGTTGTTTGCGCATTCTGATCGCATTTTCCAGGGCCTCGGTGGGTGGTAGCCCCATATCCTCTTCCAAGTGACGCTTGGTCTTCATGATGGACCTGTGCGTGGGGTCACCTTTCATTTCAAGCGGTAGTAAGGTATACTCTTCATAAATCGCTATGACTGTTCTCTTGATACAGGGGCGCATTTGGGTGTATGCCTGTTGTAAGTTAATCTTGTCCGGCGTCCTCGATTGCTGCAGCGTGAATATTGATAGCTGCTCTCCCAGAAGGTAGGTACTGCCTCACTTTCCTCGGATGTAGGCTGACTATCTGAGGTCAAGCTCTCCGTATCACTACATAGAATCTCGGCAATCTCTGTTTCGGTATCAGTCGATGGACTCTCATCAGTCTCTGTATCGGCTTCTTGTGCCTCGGGTCTTCAATCCCATGCATATTTTTCTCGTGTCGCATCATATCTTAACATCTGGTGAACGTGCGTTCGCACTTAGAGCAAGTATAAGCCATGTTGATGGTTGAATGTCGACTGCGTGTTTTGGGAATAAACTTGCTTTTATATACGGTAACGCTCATCAACGCTTTGCTTAACGCTTCAACGCCCTGGTGCACTAGCTCAGAAGCTCTGATTTTCATGGAATTGCCATCAATACATCAAAATGCAGTGATGCCCGTCAAAGCCCGTCGTTACGACTTAACACCCGTCTCAACGCCTAACGCCCTATCTTTACGCCTTAACGCCCGTCTCAGCCCCTTAACGAGTGATAGAGGGGATTTGGAGGAAGAGTGACCTTCGACCCCTGCGGACACCTATACCTGGTGCACTCGCACTCTGGTTTTCCCTATGCCCTACGGGCTATACGGTACAGGGTGCACCAGCGATGTCTCTGATGCTCTATACTTGAAACTGGTTGCAATGTAAATACCTTGTAATATGAAAGTCCCAAGTAAAAATGTAGAAAATTAACAATTTGCAATCTTTGATCTTGACCTCTGGTGACCTAATTACCTCGAAATATAGCTTAACTAATCCCTGAATAGACCTAAGACATGACCATCAGCATTTGGAGTGGTTATTTGTCAAAATATGCAACTAATTTCAAGCTGTCCAACTTCAAACAATTTTACCTGTTTTTAGCGCAATAAAAAGATCATTTTTGAAAATGCGTCAAAAACAGTTCTGTGCCACAGTCTAAATAATAATAAACTCCACTTGTTTAGACTTATTATAGACTTGGGTACTTCTTGGCTTCCATTTCAACCCATTTAGGTTAAGAAAGTCTCACTGGTATGGTATCTGCAGCGAGTTTTCCTACAGGTTTTCAGGTTTTAGACAGGGCTCAGATTTCGTAACCTTTTGACCTCTGGTGACCTACATAATTGACATATTTGCATATAACAGATACCAACATATAGAGGATCAGATTACCAACATTTCGAGTGGCCAAATGTCAACATATCACCATTATTTGCAAAGATTTCAACTTTATATTTCCCCTACCCCCAAATCTGGTCCCTCAGATTGGACTCTGGTGTCCGTCTTTAAGAGATGATTACTACCACTAAGCTGTGTGTCCCGGATTGCTTTCAAAGTTTTTTTTGCATCTAAGGATATAGGACTTTCAAAAAAACATAATGAGAATTTGCCACCCCAGGTGGTACCAATTGATGAACTTTTGAGGTCTGGCTCATGGACTAAGATAGCTGAAAACAGCTAAAGCATGTGAAGTGTCTCATTCCTGTATCCGTTTTCATGCATTTCCACATAAAATAGAGAATGTACTTTCTATCTATGACCGAAGCGACGTTAAATTCTATTCACTCACTCACTCCCTATCTATGAGCGTCATTGGTATACACACATTTTCTGTATATTTTGTCCATAAATGAAACCTACAATGGGTGGATATAGCACAGAGAGGGAGTACCCTTTATTGTGTTTTTTTCATATACACAATAAACTATATCCTCAGATGAATAAATTAACAAAATCATAGGTGGACACAGGTCGCCCTGTAAAATGTTGAATCCAGTCCAGAGTCTACCTGATTTTGCGATTTGAATGTTAGATACAAGTTGTCTCAGTGTTGGGAACAAGGGGATGTAAACACTTTAACCCTCGGGCTCTTTCACAATTCCATATGTAATTGCCACCTTCAGTTAGGGGACCTCCGACCTAATTTTTATCGAGCCCGTAGCTTTAGCTGCGGAAAGCTCGATATAGGTGCCACAATGATGTCCGTCTGTCTATCTGTCCACAGGACCAAGTAAATGTTAAAGTTTTAGACTTAGAAGATTTTCTTGTCCACAGCTTCTCCGTCTTACCTATGTCTCCTAAACTAAGGCCAGCCCGACCCCCAAACTTTCATATATTTCAAATGCTTACATCTGGCTACACTTATTGAACCCATCCACTACCCTCGGGCAGCAGGTCCCTACCCCTGGGGCACTGAGCCCCACCCTCTATCTCTTAAACTAAGCTAGCTTCGCCCGATCCCATACCCTCATATAGTCTGGGAGATTAGATCATGCTACACTTATTCAACCTATCCACTACCCTCGGGGAGCATGTCCCCGCCCCTGGGGCACCGAGCCCCACCCTCTATCTCTTAGACAAAGCTTCGCCCGACCCCATTCCCTCATATAGTCTGGGAGCTTAGATCATGCTACACTTACTCAACCTATCCACTACCCTCGGGGAGCATGTCCCCACCCCTGGGGCACTGAGCCCCACCCTATATCTCTTAAAGTAAGCTTTGCCGGATCCCATACCATCATGTATTCAAGAAGCTTACATCATCATACACTTATTGAACCCATCCGCCATCTACACTTATTCAGCCCATCCACTACCCCCGGGAGCATGTCCTCACCCCCGGGGGCATAGAGCCACACCCTCTATCTCTCATATACCTTCATATATTCTGGGAGCTTACATCATTCTACACTTATTCAATGTATTGCCCGACCCCATACCCTCATATTTCAATTTCAAATTTTATATCTCTTGTATGTGAAACTAACCTACTATTAGGTATGCAGTGTACATTGTATATATACACACACACACAACAAATCATCTACAATATATTCCTTTATAGTAATTGCTGATAGTTTGATGACATTATTTTTGTTTCAGAAGTACAATATTAAAAAACCCGGCTGAACCTCTATCAGTTTTGAATTTCGTGTCGCCTTAAATGAAGGACAAAATTTCCTTCAATTTTGCTGTCAAACCCGTCTATTCCACATCCTATGATTTACCTTAAAGCTTTTACACGAACCATATTTGTGTCCACACTTTTAACTTACTATATTAATTAAAACTGAGTTTGTGGTGTCCCAGTTTTACCAGTGCACATTATTATGTAGCTTACACATGTATGATTGAAAACATTTGTCATTAGGTCTTTCCATTTCCAATGGAATAGACCTATTGTTATTCTGTTTATTATTATTCTTTTTCTTCTTATTATTATTATTCCAAGCACTTTTTTCTTTTCGAAAAAACGACATGAAATCTTTGAGATAGAGCTTAGATATTCGGCACACGTTTACACCCAAGCCTGAAGATGTGCATATTTGTATCCAAAAGTGACCTTGACCGTGACCTATTGATTTATAGGGCAGTAAAGTCAAAACTACAAATGCGAATATTGGTCGAACGGTTAAGAACGAGCAGCGGAGATCTACAATGCAGATGTTTGATATCATCTACAACATATTGAGTCATAAAATAAGTAGGTCATGACGGCAGGTTCCGAGTTCTCTCCCCTGATAATGCCTTTCTTGTCGGAGGATTGCAGGTTACATTATACAACATATCTGTTGGAAACTTTACGGTTCGTAAGTTTCATGCATGGCCAAGCTCCAGTTCCGGTATTCAGGGTGTTACGTAACAAGGTAAAGGAGTTATATCCCTTTATCTATTTTGTGCAACCTGCCATTTCATAATACCGGAAGTTACAGAGCTGAGTCTTGCAACATTTATGAAGACTTCCATGTCCTAAAATAATATGACCTTGAATTTAACCTTTGACCTCTAGAATCGTGCCCATATGAGGTCAAAGTTTGATGGACGACACTCGAACGGCTGATGCGATCAGTCTGCCAACTAGGTCAGTTGACACGCGTGACATCCTGAGTTGATCTAGAGTGTCAGATTTCGGTCATGACCTTGACCTTTGGAACAATATGCATTTGAATGTCGAAAATACGGCTTCCATTTACTCGAAAAGTAGGTCACTGGCAGCCATCATACTAGAACTCACGAAAGAACGTTCGATGGTCTTTCGTTTAACAGTAAAAACAAAACGATCCGATGTGACATTGACCTTCAATATCACCTGATACCAAAAGTGATTTACTTGATTTCTGCGAAAAATATAACGACTAGGAATCTGTAATTCAGCACAGATGTTCCCCATCCCTCAGGAATGAAGTCACACAAATTTTGACCTGACCTTGACCTTTGTTCCAGAGCAATGGCCCTTTACATTTTCACACTTGAAGGGCTGTAATGAGAAAACTATTCCTCGCCCTGACTTGAAATTTGCATATAAATATAGGTCATTAAATGACGTCACAGAAAAGAAGTAGAACAGGAAAAAAGGTACCAGAAAGTATAGGAGATACATTGTATTTGACAAAATTCGAAATTTCAACGTTTTTGATGCCATGGCGAAACTATAACTCCAATCCGCACCATATTCACAGGACATTGAGAGAATATATATGTCTGTCGGTGTCCAAAATTTCGAAGCAGTAGGGTTAATACTTTTTTAAATATGTAAATAATAGTGTTTCTCACTTTACACACGCTATAAGGTTGTTTTCGTGTATCGAACTTTTCTATATGTTATTCTACTCCTTTTTGACACGTTAGTCAACATGGCTGAGCAGGGCTCGTTTTTCGACGGGAATCCGGGAATCCGATTCTCTTATTATTCCCGTAAATTCGTCATACGCGAATCCAAGTGGATTCCCGTAACATCAAGTCAAATTAAAAATAATTGTATACTTTTAATCCTCTCGAAACTAAACTAGGAAGGAAAACTCTACCTAGGTGATGATCTTTACTAACGCCCGAAGCGAGAACAACTTGTTGTTGTTGTTAACCGATGTCAAAACTTTTGCTGAGAGCATGCCCTGCTTTAGAGCTAAAAATAAATTTAGCCTCGTTATGCTTCGGCAAGCGTCGATGTTCGATTAGACAACGCTCCATATTTGCCTGCACCGCTGGAGAGACCATTGGAGATCGCCAGTCGCCGAGGTATATTTCAAGTCACGGATATTCTTCAGATCAATGGTCACGGTGAACAGATCGGGAACCCACGCTCAGATGTTAGACAAACGAGTAAAAGAAGGTTAACGACGGATGACTGTCAAACTGTACGCATTGCGACAGAAAAGCGGACGAAGGAAAATGTGCAAGGTTTACTGAAACAAATTCCATTCTTTGTCTACTGCCAAAGAATTCCATTGTTACCATATCATTTAGTTTTTTTACAAACGTGAAGCTGATCTAGAGAATGTTTTCTAATAGCCTGACAGGGGCGACACTGTAACCAGACAACATGAGGTTGTTTGTGTCGTGCGTCTCAATCACTGTGGTGTACGGGTGTCCGACCAGTTATCGGACAGGACAGTTATCGGACACGCATCTCGAGCGCACGTGTTGTGCTCGTGATGACAAAGCAATAATATGTCAGAACAAAGGGGAGATCATTTCTAATTGTTATGCAAAATATAGAATTATAGGTAGCCACGAAAGTCGAAAAATTTAAATCTAACATTTTTGTTTTCATCAAAATTCGAAATTTCTCGTGTTGTGACGGGGTGCGAAATTCGATCTATCACCTTGTCTTCCCGATCTCGCTCTCAAGTAAATACGTATAGAAATTGAACAATGATCATATCATCTTAAACGACAGAACTCCAACTAACGATTGTCATGCACAAAACTTGAAAATACATTGTACTTCAACGTCAAATTCTTGTTCACGATGGGTGTCCGATAACTGGTACTGTCCACGGCGAGAACTGAGCTGAAAAGTCGAGTTAAAAATAGCTCTCGCACGTGCAGAAGGGAGTGACGTCATGGACGGAATTCAAAACGGAAGATAGCCGACGAGCTCAGCAATAATCGTGACAGTTTTCATGTCATTTCAAGAAGTACTTTTTTATATATTCCAAATAAACCGCGAAAAGTGTCCGATAACTGGTCGGACACCCGTACGTTCACTGATCATATTCCGTGAACATAAAATGCTAATAACTTTATACATATCTGTGCTTCCGTCATCGTGCCTGATAATGTGACATTTCCAAAAACAAATTGGAAATGAAAATGAATGATAGGCTACTGGGGAATGCTAGATTGTGCTGTGTTTTTTTTTTTTTTAATAGGTTTAATTATTTATCATTTGACCAGTGAAAGTAATTATTTATCATTTGCCTAGCAATTATCAAAAGTAATTAATTATTTGTCATTCTGTCTTCTTACTAAATGAGGTAATAAAAACATTTTGAAACTCAAGAAAGTTTGCGGGTGGGCATAAAATATATAATCCTCAGGACAACAATGGATGGTTTTCTTATCAAACGCCATTGTTTAAACATAAATCACATATCAGCATATATAGAAATTTTGACAAAATTAGTGTACAAGTAAGTTTTGGGTGGGACAGGTAGAAAAAAACCCTTACCTGTCACATGTAACAGGTGGACTAAAAAAAACATTTCATGCCATTTCATTACTGATGCCGTCACTGTTCATATCAATCGAAATAATCACAAGATCTCTTCCCATGTGTAGATATGAATTCGTTTGCCTTTTATTGCGTTTATGGTGAAGTAATTACAATTCATGTGAAATTTCCACGCACATTTTCCGGACTCCATGCTGGTTCTAAATTTTAATGATCACGTATAAAGTCTGTCTGTTCGTCTTCAATAATTCCGAAAGTCACGATGAGCTGAAGTTAGAAGTTCACTATATATTGTTCAAGCAATTTATTGACATTTCTTCAGGTTGTCAAATTGAATAAAAGAAAACTCAGAGTATTGATATAATTGAACATGTTTATCAGCTCACTCACATTATTGGCATTCTTGTAATCCCCGACAATAAAATTGGATTCTCGTGTGACTAAATTACGGGAATCCATTTGGATTCTGGTTAAATTTGACGAAAAACGAGCCCTGCTGAGTAGTTTGGACGTCTGCTTCCTAACCACAAGGGCCGTGGTTCGATTCCTACCTTAGCCAGTATTTTTTTTCTTCTTTTTTTCTATAAATGAACGATCGCGCATTTCGATCAGATGATGGTCAGTAACTTGTTTCGTTCGCTTATTACGGGGAAAGAAACTGCTTCCAGCACTAAAATAACATACTTTGCACAAAGGCAAACAGCTGAGCGGCAATTGCTTACATCTTCTGCGTTCATTCAAGAACCGTTTAACATGACCGCTTTATCATGGCTACGCGTTACATAAAGGACTGAATATATGGAAACCGTCCAGCATAGATTGACAATTGGTGTACGGGTTACACAAAGAATTACGTTCGAGCGGTTCTCGAGTCGTGGGCTATGTGAACAGTCCGTTTCATTGGGATACAACTTACACGATCGATGTTGACGGTCGAGTGTTTGGAATTGATAGTGAGAATACATGAGCATTCTGTATGAAACCTGACTCGCCAAATTAGCTTTTAGGACATCCCGTTCCGACTGTGTCAGCCGATTCAACGAGCCATCGCAAATAAATTAACGTCGTGTTACATGAAGGAGGTGACTGGGAACTCTGATAAAGCCCATGATGCATTGTGCGTCTATGTCAATTGAATGGCGGATGCTCAATTATCATTAAATCTGCATCGGATATGTAACACGACATGAATTCATTTGCCAACACCGGAATACTTGATTGACACAGTCAGCTGTGCTACTATAATGATCAGTGCTGGGTATTAAATTGATGTCGTGTTACATAGGCGATGTTAAATTTCCCTCTAATTGAACTTAATACAAAAGAAAACAATAGACTTTCAATGGTTTACCTTTTTGCACTTGTTTAAATAACGCCACATAACGATGAAAGTTCACACACGATCTAAGGCTCTCACAATTCAACTAGACAGATCCAACTAGACAGATCCAACTTTGTAATATTTGCAACATCCCAATACAGAGAAATGATACCTTCTTGGGGACGTCATGGAAAGACCGTGCCATTGTACCCACAATGTCTAGTTATATTGTTTTATTTGCTTACAAATGTGAGGGTTTGTGGGTTTGGGTTTACCCACAAGGCTGGTGTCCCATTCCATACTGTAAATGATACCTCTACTCCAACTATTACATTGTTAATACCTCTGTCAGAAAACGGATTATAAAATTCACATATCATGAAACAAAGTTACACCAAGAACATGGTCCAAATTGCACAGTCAATTGTTTCTAACTATACATGTACATATACGTAATGAGCTGTATATGCTTACTTTGAAAAAGAAATGTAATCTTTATTTCAAGTTTTATAATATAGTTCCTCTTTTCAATCCAACTTCAACATCACTGATATAGAAACCATATTTGTATGTTTGTCATTTCAAATATGTGCATTGCCAATGGTGTGTAACCTCAAATGATGTGCCACCCTAAAGGGCTCGATCTTTTTGCGAAGCTGCATGTTGGGTATAGCAAGCCCATTGATGGTGAAATATTGGATCTGGCCAGGCACCGAAAAGATAAAAACTCCAAGCCGAATGTACTTGAATGGGGAACCATTCATTTTATTTTGTATTTAATCCTATTGTAATGCATTTCTGTTACCCAGCCACCTTGGACACACCAGCTATACAAGAGCTTGCCCCTTATGTGACTCGTCGAATCCCCCTAATTAATCTAAGGGCCAATCAAGAGTGGCCACAGTCGTAAGTAATCATGCACTGTCTTCGAGTAATTATTGTAACCTTCATACTATTCACTTATATTCAGCATTATCATTAATCTTTTAAAAGGGAAAAAGGAAAATAAGTCTGTTGCTCTAGCCTGCAATGTTACATTCTGTGTGAATGTGAACTAAACTTCTGTAGATCTGAATACGGTGATATTGTGTGTACTGGCCATGGTCATTGGCACTTTATCTATTTGGCCTGGTTCTTAGACTTGAATCTCTGCTAATTATGTCTCCCCCAACTATGTTGGGGGGAGACATCTAGTGTTTGTGCTGTCTGTCTGTCTGTCTGTCTGGATGGATGTCTGGATGGATGGATGGATGTCTGTCCGTCCCCTTGCCTTGTCTGCAAGATATCTTGAGAACTACTGGATGGAATTTCACCAAACTTGGATGGAAGCTTCATTGGGATAGCCCCCTCATTTGATTAGGTTTTGGTGTATGTGCGTGCATTCATCCGTGTCCGGTGTCCGTCCGTCCGTCCATCTACTTGTACATGTATATACAGGGCTTGTCTGCAAGATATCTGGAGAACTACTGGATGGAATTTCACCAAACTTGTATGGAAGCTTCATTGGGATAGCCCCCTCATTTGATTAGGTTTTGGTGTATGTGCGTGCATTCATCCGTGTCCGGTGTCCGTCCGTCCGTCCATCTACTTGCACATGTATATACAGGGCTTGTCTGCAAGATATCTGGAGAACTACTGGATGGAATTTCACCAAACTTGGATGGAAGCTTCATTGGGATAGCCCCCTCATTTGATTAGGTTTTGGTGTATGTGCGTGCATTCATCCGTGTCCGGTGTCTGTCCGTCCGTCCATCTACTTGTACATGTATATACAGGCCTTGTCTGCAAGATATCTTGAGAACTACTGGACAGAATTTCACCCCACTTGGATGGAAGCTTCAGTGGGATAGCCCCCTCATTTGATTAGGTTTTGGTTTGTGTGTCTGCATTCATCCATGTCCGGTGTCCGTCCGTCCGTCCATCTACTTGTACATGTATATACAGGGCTTGTCTGCAAGATATCTGGAGAACTACTGGACAGAATTTCACCAAACTTGGATGAAAGCTTCATTGGGATAGCCCCCTCATTTGATTAGGTTTTGGTGTGTGTGCATGCGTTCATCCGTGTTCGGTGTCCGTCCGTCCGTCCATCTACTTGTACATGTATATACAGGGCTTGTCTGCAAGATATCTAGAGAACTACTGGATGGAATTTCACCAAACTTGGATAGAAGCTTCACTGGGATAGCCCCCTCATTTTATTAGGTTTTGGTGTATGTGCGTGCATTCATCCATGTCCGGTGTCCATCCATGTCCGGTGTCCGTCCGTCCGTCCATCTACTTGTACATGTATATACAGGCCTTGTCTGCAAGATATCTTGAGAACTACTGCACGGAATTTCACCCCACTTGGATGGAAGCTTCAGTGGGATAGCCCCCTCACTTGATTAGGTTTTGGTGTGTGTGCGTGCATTCATCCATGTCCAGTGTCCGTCCGTCCGTCCATCTACTTGTACATGTATATACAGGGCTTGTCTGCAAGATATCTGGAGAACTACTGGACGGAATTTCACCAAACTTGGATGGAAGCTTCAATGGCATAGCCCCCGCATTTGATCAGGTTTTGGTGTATGTGTGCATGCATGCATCCGTGTCCGGTGTCTGTCCATCCGTTCATCTACTTGTATCGCTTCTTTGTAATTAATATTTTTAGATACGCAGCTTTGTTTAAGATACTTATTGCATTCATTTTATAGCACTTTCCCTTAAATAATGTGCCCATTCAAGGCAGGGTGGGAGGATGGGGGAGATGTATGTTTTTGTTAAAAAAACAACCAGCATAGGCTTCATGCCGGAGCGGCAACTCAAGGGTCAAAGCGGAACCTCTAGTTACATCTTTCATCATTGGGCATCTGGTGGAAAATTAACCATGTTAACCGTTCTCTGAAACAGCAATCAGAACATTGCTCTGGTGATGAGTCTTCATGAAAATTGTTGAGTAGGATGTTCATGATACAGAATCATCATCAGGTGGAATAGATTAATTTCATTAAATACCCATTGTAACCATTTTGGTTTTACTCATGATTCTTTGCATCTGGGATTATGCAAAAATGCAATCTTCCGGCTCTTATTTTTCATTCTTTCTCAGTGTTCTGTTGAAAAGTCTGATAGTGAGGGCCCTATATGTACCTCCTTCCTGTCTAGACATGTGCATCAACGCGATACATACTGCATGCTTTGGGTTCCTGTTGCTTCAGTGCATTTTGCTGAGAAGCAACAGAAACTTGATAATGTGATGTCTAGCACTGTAATATCACTCGTCTTTATTGCAGCATGTAAACATCCTGTCTGTGTCTTGTGTGCTGTTCGCAGTGTTTTATAGGGTGGATGGAGGGTGTCTGGTTCCATGCTGCTTCAAAGATTTCTTCTTTGAAGTAGCAGGAATGCAATGGTGGTGCTTAGTTTGTTCGTAACGATATAGCTGAAATATTGTTGAAAGCGACGTTAAATTCTATTCACTGACTCACTCACCCACGCATGCTTTGGAAATTACTCTCTTTCAGGTTTTACATACAAGGCCAGGTAATATCAAAGACGTTTGAGACATTCCAGTCGGGAAAGAAGCGAATATCAATTATCATTCGAGATCAGAGTGCCACTCTAACACTGGTGGCATTTGGTAGAAAGGCTGAAGAACTGAAAGTCAAAGGAGTAATACGTTATGACAAGGTATTAGGACTAATTTCAAACCTTTCTCATGGGTCATTAAGAACTCCTTGGAATCTTTCAGCACTAAAATGTCTGTGTCCAATGTTTGTTGAAATAGGACTGCCAGGGCCTAATCCAGAATTAAAGGTCAGGGTTTGGTAAGTGCCAGGAAGGGTAGACAACATATTGCACAGTGAATGAGGGGAGTGGCGAGCTCGGGGGAGAGATTTGGGGAGGAGGGAGGGGGGTGGAAAATGATCACCCAACAAATGTGCCTACCATTGATGCGTATCATTGACAGTGGAAAAATACAGTGAGAGACATGATAAAAACATATATTCAGCATCATTACCAAGACGAATGGCAGGCTAATCAACTTTAAACCTAGGAAAAGGACTTATTATTATCAGATAATGTAAATTTGATGTTGTCGAGACACATGGTGACGTCTCGCAATTTTGATTTCCGATGGACTGCACGAGTCCAGGTAATCCCTAAATCCTTGCAGAGGGTTTACCTGGACCTTTTTGGTGATTCGGATGAGTTCTCAAGTAGTTGTGTATATTACACAATCTTGTATACATTTCATCCCCAGCGGTGGTTCTGAATTCGCATTTCGGTATCTGAAGCCTGCGGTTTTTGCTTTGACACCCGATGTCGATTTCAACCTAACTTCAAATGTAGTCTGGCCAGCGTTGAAATTCAAAACTCAAACCTCGCTGCGGATTGGCCTGATGAGCTGCTTCAGCGCACTGACTGATTGGTTCGGTTTAGTGGAAACCCCTCCAGCTATTTATATCCTGAACTGCTATCGGTAACTAACCAAGCCAGTGTACTGATCGTAACCTATTGATACACTGGCTCGCGAGGATGATGGATGCCAGATCTGTCAAATTTTAAGGGACGTAAAAAACAAGGGAAGGTATGTTGTGAGCAAAATCATATACGTAATCAACAGGACCAAAAATATTTAAGTGGGTTTCATAATAAAATAAGGCGAATATACTTCCGGATAACTCTGTTATTTATGTCATAGACCGCCTACTGAAGTTGGTCAAACAGAGATTGCATTTGATAACAGTGTTATTCAGCTTATGCACGAGTATTCACAAACTCCAATTATCTGCATTGTATTGAATCACACCTTGCATGAATATAATTTAAAACAGCTCACTTGTACGGTTCAGGTTTCATAAATACCGGTATTGAAATCTGGTCACTTGCTGATTCATTCAACAAAGGGCCATTGTTGTTTGCCTGGCTTTATTTGGATTAATCTGTGGATTATTAGGAACCCTAACTAAAAAAACTTTTGTGGCTACCGGTATGACAAAACAATTATTGAACCGAATATTGTATCTCTGATATTTTGTGAAAAGTATTGTATGATTTGATTGGCATGCCGTAAAGTTTTGCATCGATACACCACACGTCTTCTGTGTTTACTTTAAGGATAGCTGTCCCCTCAAAATTGGTCATTTTTTTATTTATTTCTTCATTCAAATATTCACTATTTCCTCTAACATCTGGTGAAAAAATGAAATCAAAATTATAAATAGAATTGCTTCAATATTGGATTAAAAATTTAGTTTCCGGGTCACTGGAACAATTAAACAGATTGCCTTAGCTTGGGCTTGGCTACTATTATTTTTGTCTGTTAAATTTCCCTTTCCAAAACTCAGTTCCGCAATATTATGGTAAGCTAATTATCTATTAGTTCTACTTATTTACATTAATCTACCCCCTTCTGATCAAAACCATGCAAACATCCGTATTTTTGTTTCTAATTATAACAGCGACACTTCACTCAGACACCCGCCATGAAGAGGTCTACATAGGTGTGAACAATTCTCAGCTGAACAAGTTTTAGCAAGTTTTTAAAGTTTAAATTGGACTTTAAACCGCCTTGATGAAAACAAATTAGTGTAATAGTTATCCAGAATAAACAGGAATTCGAGTAGGAATTCCCATTAGACAGATTAAAAATGTATTTAACAATAGAATTCAAGCAAAAAATTTGGATTACTTCATCAGATGTATAGCTGGACACATTTTGCCCGATTTTTAGCCTTTCATTTTTGTACAAAATTCGAGATTTCAACGTTCATTTCTCGAAAAGTATCCATGCTACGCTTTTGGAATTTGGCATGCTTGTTACTTATAAGGTGATCTAGTAAACTTTATCTCTTTTTGTAAGTTCGGATTAGTTTTTTAATTATTCAACTTTTAAGACCAACCACTGTAAAATAGGCAAAAAATTTTAAAAATGAGATAACATTTACTAGTTGGAATCGTCTCCTATCAAGGTATACCATCAAAGTTGAAACAAGACCAACAGTTTTCATGAAATTTCAATTAAAAAATACGCTATTGTTTTCATTTTCATTTTTAGAAAGGTGAGTTGTCTCACCTTTATTATCAGATCTAGAAAAGTTCTGATTTTAGGGTTGTCCGAAGTACACGTATGAAAATAGTTCCAAATTGTTTGTTCTTTCTCAGACCAGAATAGTTATCCTTCAGTGGTTCACAGGCTTTGTAGGCCTATATATAGTCAATTAGCATGTATTTGACCCCTTTCCTGTATTAAATAATACTCTGTTGATTGTTTTCCATCAAGATATCAGATTAATACGCACTAAAGTATGGAAGCCTGCTTTGGTCACTCTTCCAAAGATTGACCTCAGCTCAGAGAAATACAGTTCAGGAGGCAACATGTACATGTGTAAAGAGCTGCCCTACCATAGCTCTAGGGGCTGTACATGTATCTATGCTGGGTCTAGTTTCTGATGAAGTGGTCAAGCTAAAACTAGGTCATCACATGGACTGGTGTTAGGAATATATGTACAATGTACATGTATGTTGTGAAATTAATGAATCAATTGAACTTAAACTTAAAAATAATACTACATGTATCTGACATGTCTGAGAACCGAAATATTCTGATATGGATGTCTTGCCACTTGTTGTTTCATCAGCACTCATGTGTTCTAATACTTTCATTCAGTACCAGTACCGGGTATATGTATAATATTAGTACCACTACATATGGATCAGCTTGGTATTATGGCCAGCTTTTCGTGTGTTTTTTGGGGAGCTTTTTCAAACAAATAGATACTATTTTGAATTGAAACTCTAAGAAAGAAATCTGCTATTCAGGAAGAAGCTATTCTTTTGAGTTTTACTTTCTCCACTATTGCAGCCTGAGTCAATCAATAGTGACAGACTCACTGAAAATGATACTCGGGTATAACAATCAGTTAAAAACTATCTTTCCTGTGAGCCATAAATTACAAAATACTAATTTATAAATGGAAGTACAGTGCAATAATATCTAGATTATGCAAAGAAAAGTTCACTTGCGATGGATGGTAACTATCTGTCCCAACCCTCAATCAACACCGTTTATCTTCTGAACCACCTTTCTATATATGCCCATGGGCCTAGTTTAAAATTGGAATATTTTCTACACAGTAACAGCGTCGGTTATACAAATCATATAGTTGGAATCCCTACTATGTACGCTTTCATAAAATATATAGTTTATTATGGTTATCTTATATATTTATTGATACAGACGACAAATTGTCACGGGGGTGCAAAAACTGCCTCTAAGGGGACAGCTATCCTTAACACCTTTCCATTCATGACCGAGATGACCTGAATCCAGGACGCACGTAGGCCTAACATGAACAGGCATGCGTGAGTAGTGAAACTCATGATAATAGTGTTGTTTTAAATATCCGATTCTAGTTTCCGAAAAATCGTGGGTGCAGGTAAATCAAAAGGCAATTATCCAGCTATTGCAATAATATTTATTATAATTTATCGATTGGAGCCACATTTGAAAGCAACAGCGAGTTAGGGCAACAGGATCACACATCTCACTAGTATAATCCGTGGCATGTCCTACTCCTCCTCCTCCTCTTTACTCATACTATTAAAGAAGCCGGCCAGGGAAGCAAGAGACATGTGGGTTTCACTTCTTAATCCATGGCGTCTCCCTAGTATAATCCGTGGCATGTCCTACTCCTCCTCCTACTCCGCTTTACTCATATTATTAAAGACGCCGGCCAGGGAGGCAAGAGACATGTGGGTTTCACTTCTTATAATCTGTGGTGTGTCCGACTTCTCCTCCTCCTACTTCATGAGATTCCTTGGTCATCCTACAGTAGAATGGGTCAACTGCGCATGCGTGATGAGTCGTATAGAAAGGGTACAGCGGATCGCATAGGTGTGGCGCGGGATAGGGTGGGGCGAGAGACATGGGGTTTTCACTACCTGGTATTCCATGGGCCAGACTTGCACCCTACAGTAGAATGAGTCGACTGGACATGTGCGATGAGTAGTGCGCGATGTGTAGTATAGAAAGGGTAGGCAATCTCCCTATTTTATTTAATCACTGCGGCTCCTTTGGGTGTTCCTGCATGGTTGGTTCTGATTTACGTCACGTGGTAGGGATATTCATGTCCGTTCAGACACCTGGCTAACCTATAGATATAGAATATATGAGGGTCGGTTCAGATCCCCTGGGGTGCGGACATCACCCTGAGGGCAGTGGGTGGGTTCAATGAAAGCTCGTATTACTAAAACTCGAAATTCGACCACCCCACATTTTTCAGGATTTTTCATTTTCAGTGATTTGCAATAAATCGATCACCCCTATTATTTATCACCTCAAATATCAATTCCGTTGATCGAATTATTAAGGGAATGACCGTATATTTCCTATATTTTGACTTTTTCTCATGAAAACTTCCACCAAGTCTCTGAAATGAGTCAAATTAGCATGAGGAAATACATTTCAGAAATTTGTTTTGGCCTCGCTTGGCTCGGCAAATATGAAAACATTTAAATCTCTCTTTGTTGAACCCAGCAGCAGAACAGGTCTCCTCAATCGCCACCACTATGACCGCATTTAGTGGAAATAATTTGATTAAATACCAGAAAACTACCAAGTTGGGAACATACAATGTAGTAGTGACCTGTCTTAGACTCCTTCATTTCCTGTATTTTCCTATATTTTATTTAGAAAATTCCTAGATTTCTCCTATATTTTGGCAAATTTCCTCCTATATTTTCTCCGATATTTTCAATGTGAGCCACTTGCAGGTCAGCAGACATTGCAGATAAGATTTTGTGAAACTCAAAATTTTGGGTAAAGCTGTTTTTAATTTGTGTAACCCATTCCTTTTTATACGCCTGCCAAAAGGCGGACGTATTATGTGATGGCGGTTTCCGTCCGTCCGTCTGTCCGTCCCTTGTGTTCGATCTATATCTGGGACAGTTTTCTATCTACAGTTCTAATTTTTGATGAGTGGATACCCTATGGGGATACAATGTGTCGCGTACCAAATTGAAGGTCGAGATCAGAGGTCAAAAGGTCACTGGCCTAAAAAAACAGGAAATCACTGAAGTGTTCGTGTCCGGTCTATATCTATGAACGTTTTCTATCCACAGTTGCAATTTTTTGTGAGTGGATATGCTAGGTGGAGACGATGTGTCGCGTATCAAAATTGAGGTTAAGGTCAGAGGTCAAAGGTCACTGTTGACTAAAATCAAGAAATAATTGATCATTGACAGTTTTTACCCCTCGGCAGATTCTGCCCGAGCGGTATTGTCGTTGCCTCCGTCGTCCGTCCGTCCGTCCGTCTGTCCGTCTGTCCATCATATCATTGTAAACACATTATCTCAAAAAGTCCTTCACTTACAACAATGAAACTTCATACAGTTGTTTAATACAGCCAGTACCAGAAGCCTATTGAAAGTCGGTGCCATTGGATGTGTTTTTCAGGAGTTATGCCCCTTTATACATGTCTGGCTGTTTTTATCCTTGTAAACACATTATCTCAAAAAGTCCTTCACTCACAACAATGAAACTTCATACAGTTGTTTAATGCAGCTAGTACCAGAAGCCTATTCAAAGTCGGTGTAATCGGATGTGTTTTTCAGGAGTTATGCCCCTTTATACATGTCTGTTGGTCCATATCCTCATTGTAAACACATTATCTCAAAAAGTCCTTCACTTACAACAATGAAACTTCATACAGTTGTTTAATACAGCCAGTACCAGAAGCCTATTGAAAGTCGGTGCCAGTTGGATGTGTTTTTCAGGAGTTATGCCCCTTTATACATGTCTGGCTGTTTTTATCCTTGTAAACACATTATCTCAAAAAGTCCTTCACTCACAACAATGAAACTTCATACAGTTGTTTAATGCAGCTAGTACCAGAAGCCTATTCAAAGTCGGTGTAATCGGATGTGTTTTTCAGGAGTTATGCCCCTTTATACATGTCTGTTGGTCCATATCCTTGTAAACACATTATCTCAAAAAGTCCTTCACTCACAACAATGAAACTTCATACAGTTGTTTAATACAACCAGTACCAGAAGCCTATTGAAAGTCGGTGCCATTGGATGTGTTTTTCAGGAGTTATGCCCCTTTATACATGTCTGTCTGTTTTTATCCTTGTAAACACATTATCTCAAAAAGTCCTTCACTCACAACAATGAAACTTCATACAGTTGTTTAATACAGCCAGTACCAGAAGCCTATTGAAAGTCGGTGTAATCGGATGTGTTTGTCAGGAGTTCTGCCCCTTTATACATGTCTGTTGGTCCATATCCTTGTAAACACATTATCTCAAAAAGTCCTTCACTCACAACAATGAAACTTCATACAGTTGTTTAATACAGCCAGTACCAGAAGCCTATTGAAAGTCGGTGCCATGGGATGTGTTTTTCAGGAGTTCACACAAACCTATGTGGATTGCTGTGAATAGACAGTAATCGTTCGACTACATCTGCTATAGGTAATCACTGCTCTATTGCTATATTGTTTTGTCTGTCTATGATCTATATCATACAGGTAAAATTATGCCCACCCCAAATATGTGAGTTGTTGGGGTCAGAAACATTATTTCCACAATTGCTCTGGGCCCGACCCGAGGGGTCCCGATGGCGACAGCCACATGTCTATCTACAGTTCTAATTTTTGGTGGGTGGATGCCCTAGGGGGAACGATGCGTTGCATACCAGGTGTAGGTCGCGGTCAGAGGTCAAAGGTCAGTGTGACCAAAAAATCAGGAAATCATCAAAAGTTTCAAATTTTTTGTGAGTGGATTCAATGGGGGAAAATGAAGTGTCGCATATCAAAAATAGGTCAAGGTCAAAGGTCACTGTCACCCCAAAATCAGGAAATTATTAAAAATGTTTTTTGTGTCAGTAGATACAGTATGGGGACAAGATGTGTCACCTACCAAAATGTAGGTCAAGGTCAAAGGCCAAGGTCACTGTGACCCCAAAATTGTTAAAAATCATGATTTCTTTAGTCCATTGGGAAATTACTGGGAGCCGTTTTGTCATGTACCAAAATTTAGATCCAGGTCAATAGTTAAGGTCACTGTGAGCCCAGAATCAAGGTCAAAGTTCAGTGTGACCTAAAATCAGGAAATCATGAAAAATTACTATTTTTGTGAATGGAATCAATAGGCGGAAATGAAGTGTCGCATACCAAAAATTAGGTTAAGGTCAAAGGTCACTGCCCCCAAAATTAGGAAATTATTAAAAATAACATTTTTTGGTGTCAGTAGATACATTAGGGGGAAATGATGTGTCACGTACCAAAATGTAGGTCAAGGCCGAACGTCAAGGTCACTGTGACCCACAAAATCATGTAATTCATAAAAATCATGATTTTTTTGGTGTCCATTGATACATTGTCGGAAGAAGATGTGTCGTGTACCAAAATTTAGGTCAAGGTCAAAGTTAAGGTCACTGTGACCCCAAAATCAGGAAATCATTAAAAATAACTTTCTTTCTGCCAGTAGATACATACCAAAATGTGGGTCAAAGGTCTATGTCACTGTGACCCCAAAATCAAGAAATCATTAAAAGTCACATTTTCATATGCATCTCGTAGACGAGGTCGTGTAGTGCGATGTTGCATTCTGTCCATTCATCCATTAACATTTGTTGTCCATGCGATATCTCTAGTTTCAAGGTACGGATTGGTACCAAACTTTTGAGTTTACCTCACTCGCATGGTAAAGAAGAGCCATACATTTTTAGATCAATTTGTCAACGGTCAAGGCCACAGTCCCCCAAAACTGAATCAAGTTGACTATATGTGTTAGGTTGGAATATTTCTCTCCCCTACATCTATATGGTATTGTCCTGTGGAGTTGTCTCCCATGTTTGAAACAGCTACATGTAGTTAAACTGTTGTGAAATAAAAACCATACATTTACTCATTTAACGGGGAGAGGGGTCCTTTATGAACTTCTTACCTGTTTATTAACTCAAGAGCAAAAAGGTTCACTTTCTTCTTCATGAAAAATTCTCTGTCTGAAAGGAATCCATTTGCAGGAAAACTATTATTTTCTTGTGTTTAACTATTGTCGATTTCAGTGTGGGATATGTGAGCTCTCAGCTCTTGCTTCACGGTCAGCTAGTTACCAAGAGTTAAGCTCATTTTAGTTTATCTTTCAATATAGGATGTGATATATGTTACATTCTCAGATGCACAAAATTGTAGACCTTTCTTTGAATTGCTAGCTATCAATTGGAATCAAGGCTATTAAACAACCTTGAAATTTGGACCAATGTAATTCCAGATATACGGGCGTATAGTGAAGCCCCTTGGGCTCTTGTTATTAGATGTATACACACGTGACACCCATGTAAAACTTTTCAGTGAAACAATCATGCTCATTTATTCAGTAGGAACATTTATTGTATCCCCCATAAATTATACCATCAAACAAAAAATGTTAGTTTATATTGTTTTATCTGAAAAATGCAATATGCATTAAAAAGTCAGTAGAATTCTCTAGATAGAGGATGAAAATATCCTTTCACCATCTATCCGATCCACATCGCTGTTAAGAATGAGTGCTTGATTTGCGTGTTGTGCCTGTATTGTTTCTTGTGGAATATTTAATAGTCCGTCTGTCCTTCACAGCTTTCTCGTTATCAAGATATTTTTAGAACGACTTAACCTAGGCACACCAAACTTGCAGTGCACATCCATATGCTCGTGACCCAGAACCCTATTGAATCTGGACCCGATTGGTTGGAAACTTTGGCGGCCATCTTTAATTTATGCGAAACCATTAGTCTTGTGTATCTCTGATACCATTTCGCTGTTCAGTGTGAAACTTGGTATAGATCGTCGATACATCAAGAAACTTCAAAGGAATAACCAAACCAGTTTCACTCATGGGTGGAGACCTTGGACTTGGTGGCCATCTTTAATTTATACAAAATTTTTAATGATGTACATCTCTGATACCATTTAAGTGTTCTATACGAAACTTGGTATGCAACATCGATGTATCAAGAGACTTGTAATGAATAAGGTGTAAAAAAAAATCTTTGTTTCTGATTACCCGACCGACCCTCAATTTTCGCAAACAGCCCCCAAAAAAAAAAAATAAAGGCGGGCAATATGCTTGGATAGCCTTTTACACTGTTTTTTTCAAAACCATCATCGTCCGGCACCTCTTGTCCGCCTTGTTCATATTAAACAAGCACCATGTTATTTTCCATTCTGTGATTAGGTAGACCATTGTCATCATGGCCCTGGTAACATGGTAGTGTATGGTATGGTATGCTGAACTTTTAAATTTCTTTTTATATAGCAAGTAAAACAATAAAAACTCAAGAAGATTCTGATTGAGGCCATGGGCCATTAACTCCATTATATCTCAAGAACAAAACATTCCCGTGAACTTGGGTATTGGGTTCTGTTCACACCAACTAGAGGATGGATTTGATTTTTAGCTAACCCACTTAATCCAAAATGGCCATTTACCTCAATTTTTTTTAGGCCATGGTCTTATTTGATAGAAGAGAAATAATCAACTCAAACACTTACGTACAGAAAAAATAGAAAACACCTTCTGGAATGAGCTACATTCTTCTATTTAGATTGCAATTTCGTAACTATATATTCTTAACGAGGAATACGTTTTTGCCTTTATAAGAACATATAGTTCGAAACTGCAGTCGGAATAGAAGAATGTAGCTCATTCCAGAAGGCGTTCTGTATTTTTTCTATAAACCTTTCTCCATATCAGTATTTCCTCATTTTTTCCATGAAACTTCTGTCCAATATGGAATGTAATCTGTAGATGTGCCTTCTGTATGTTTCGTTGGTTGTCTGTCCGTCCACTTTTCTGTCCATCTGTATCATGGTTTGATTCCAACATTATTATTTATTATGGGTCTTCTTGTGGTAAGTTTCTAAAAATCCAGTGGCGGTCAAATCATTTAAATAATAATTTCTTTGTATTCAGAAATGTTTCCTTTTCATTCTGCTTCTAAAATATTCATGGAATGTTGCAAGTGTTCTACCTGATCTCATAAATCTACTTATTACATGCACCAAAACAATTTTCTGCAGTGAACAGGGGAGATAACCACATAGAAAATTGAGTTTTGTTTTATGTATTGGAAAATGTACATGTAGTGCAAGTTTTAATCTATAATTTAAATCTCCACAACTGTTTCTGCTTGTGAATTATCAGTTACCAATTGCTCAGTTGGCTTTAATTATGCTTCAGTTGTAATTTGTGAAATTTCCAAGTCTTGGGAACACTTATGAATAGTAGTTTGGTATTCATTTGGGCCACTATCAGCACTATAAACCTTGTAGATCTACGTTTATAGTATACAGAGGCTTTATTTTTTAATGATACACTGAATAAAGCCAATGTTTACTTGCTATATCTTTTGAATAAATGTATGAAACTTCAAGATATATTAGATGTGCATGAAATGAATCTATCCAACTTGATAACGAGACTAATTTGTATCACATGTACAACAACAATTGTATTACATCAACAACAAAATGTGTCCTCGCCGCCGATAAATGATAGCTATTCCATGAATATGATAAACAATATGAGAACAATACAGCATTCTCTTCGGGATTTGCACAAAAGCCCCAGTGAACCGAAAACTATGGACAAAAGCCCCAATGGAAAAAATTCCCATCCGACATTTAGTTTCAGACCAGGGCAATTGAATAAGATCACAACTTTACTAATTTACCTGTGTACACCCCCGTACATAGTGGGGGGTACACTGAATTACGATTGTCCATTTGTCCATCTGTCTGTGTGTCCGTGCATCCATCTGTTCGTCTGTCTGAAATTGTTTCCGGGCAATAACTTGAACCGTTCAGCGGATTCTTCTTAAATTTGATATGCATATACCATGTCATGAGATGTCGCCTGGGATTGCATTTTAACCACTTTTGCCAATAGGTGGCCCCACCTGGTGGTAAAATCCTATATGCATTTCTGGGCAACAACTTGAGAAACTTTCATCGGATTCTTTTCAAACTTGGTATGCATATACCATGCCACAAGATGTTGATTGGGATGGACTGTTAAGGGGCGGAGTGGTTGTAGCACCTCTGGTGCCACATGTTAATTTATGTAAAACCATTGATGATCTATATATCCTTTCATACTGTTCAAGTGTTCAGTATGATATTTGGTATACATCATCCATACATCAAGAGACAAGTAATGACTGCCTGTTTCTCTGATTTCTAATTGCAAATTTTTGATAATCTGTATATTTTTCACTTGACTGCTTGGTGTTCCTGACGTCTTCAAAATAGTGCAGTTCAAATTGAATACAATATGAATGGCTGGTGCCCAGAGCCGAGGGGTTTTCAGATGCGCAGCTTCATATTTTGGTCTGGAGTACAACTGACATGTCATTCTCAGACCTCTTGAATAAGGAATAATCTTATGGCAATAAATAATAAACCACCATGTTAAAATTAGTGAATGCTGTGAATCTTTGACAGGACTGCCTTCGCCATGATGTTAAAGTCATCCAAAACTAATCTTGTCATTCTTTTGTTAATTTCAGGAGTACACAGTGGAGAAAAGATATGGCAAAGTTTCACCAGCAAAGCCACAATTTTCGGAAACTAGTCTTTCTGTGGAACTCCTGTTGGGAAGCAACACTAAAATTGAGCGGGCTGCAACATAAAGGAGTAGTTCAGCCATCTTAGAGAAGGCAATTTTACTCTTATCATCAGATGTGTAACCTTCTGTCATTATAACAACCACTGATTGATTTCCTTCCAAGATCTGGTATGCAGGTTCATTCTGACTCGATTGTGATTGTCTGATTTGCAAGGAAGGCATCAGGGTGTCCCCAAGGAATTGCACGATACAGAGATGCACAGTCCCCGGGCTATAACTACTTTGTACAGTACAAGGAGGCTGCACATCACTGTCTACTAACATATTATTGTGAGAGTGATGGGCATTGACAGAAGAGATTTTGATGTCATGTATATTAATGTATTGGTCACTCCTGGAAGTGGAATAACCAGAGGGTACAAGTGCCAGAAGGAGTTCTTGAAGCAGGAAGACTGGATCATTGTGCAGATAGTCCGCTTTCTTTCTCTTTCAGCTTTTTTTACTAGCTTTATCTAGTAAGCTTTTGGTTAAGATTAGATATAGGAAGATATACATGTTTTTTGGTCATTGAGAAAGTGATCGTACAACAGTATTTTCGTTATTTTGAGATAACACTATCTTAGTATAGCACAGGTTCTAGTGCTGAAAATTGGTCGAGTCCCTTGCAGGATTCGAACCAGCAACCTCAACAGTAAGGCACCTATTTGCTAGCGCTATATGTTAGCGATCTAACCACTCGATCAACAGGCCTCTCACAAAAAAAGGAGGTAGCAGACCGGTAGTCTTGAAAGCGAATATACAAACCCTCTGATGACGGTAATGACACCGCTCCCATAGCTGAAACATAGGAAGATGTTTTTTTTGTCATTTAGAAAGTGATCGTATAGCAGTAATTTCACTATTTTGGGATAACACTATCTTAGTATAGCACAGATTCGAACTAGCGACCCAACCAGTATAACGTATACTGTTATATGATCATTTTCTAAATGACAAAAAAATATATAAATCTTCCTATGTATTCAGCTATGGGAGCTGTGTCATTATGATCATCAGAGGGGTACTATATGTGCGCTTTCAAAACTACCGGTCTGCTACCTCCTATTTTTTTGTCGTAGGCCCGTTGGCCTAATAGTTTAGATCGCTGACATATAGTGCTGGCGATTAGGTGCCTTACTCTGTGGGTCATTGGTTTGAATCCCGCACGGGACTTAACCAATTTTCAGCACTAGAATCTGTGCTATACTAAGATAGTGTTATCTCAATACTGTTGACATTAAATATATCTGTTGATGAATAAGTGCGGACATTATGGCAAGCCAATGTGCTTTTTATTCCGAATTTCCGATATCTGAAATTGAATTCCCGATATGGAAAATTCTAATTTCCGATATCGGGAATAGACGGGAATTGCAATTTCCGATATCTCAAATTCAGTGACAATTCCCGATATCGGAAATTCAATTTCCGATATCGGGAATTGTTTCCGATATCAGAAATTGCAATTCTCGATATTGGAAATTCAATTTCCGATATCCAAAATCCTAATTTCTGATATCGGAAATTGAATTTCCGATATCAGAAATTGAAGGACATGGATTTCCGATATCGGAAATTTTAATTCCGATTTCGGAAATTTAATTTCCGATATCGGGAATTCTTGAATATAAAGCGCTTGCCATAGGGCGTTTCATTTGACTGGAATTATTGAAATGTTTGAGAACGGTGTGACATGGGCATACTAATGTCGTGTGTCTGCAGAGACCAGTTTGTTTGATGATCTCTGAGTTATAACACAGTGTATTAGTATTGTATATAATATTATCATAGTGTTATTATCCTGTGTATGCATTGACTTTTTTGTCTGTCCAATACATGTAACTTATTCATTCGCATCAAAGATACGGAGCACAGGCCGAAGCATAAACACTGCAATGAAAGTATGTCAATATGTATATATATGTAGAGAATATAACATTTTATTTAGATGCTAGTCCTGCATGCAGGATATGGATAAAATTAGATTCGAGCTGAAATTGAATTCGTAGAATGCAATTTGTCTTTGATAATGTTACTGTACAAATATATTTAATTAATTCAAATCGTATCAAAATATTAACTTACGTAGTTCAACAATTCAGTTTAAGTTGATTTATGTTATAAGTTTTGGTTAGTAACCAAAATGATGTATTGTATGATTAAGACCCCTCATTTTACATGTTTTACCATCAAGATAAAACTAATTTACATCTCTACAATTTTAAATACTGTACAATATCGGTATATGTTTTAATTGTCTTTTTTAAACCAACACAACTGAGTATTTTTCCTTCTATTTTAGCTTGAAGATTGAATTCATGTACGCAATTTCTAGTTCATAAACCAAAAAAAAAAAAAAAAGAAAAAAAAAAATAATTTACATGTAAATTTCTCTTGTTAACAACCGAACATTGTGAAATATGATAGCTTTATGGTAAATGGTTTCATAATTCCAGGTTTGGTTTAATGTCCACCCAGAGATACATGTATTCCGATGATCCGATGTTTACGAATAGAACAGAAACTTGAGGAAATGGTAGAGATAACAATATCTAAGAACATAACATGTAATGAAGTGATAGATTTCTTATTAGAACATTCGTGGAATATTGTCAATAAAATACATATCCTTTGGTCCCCCCTCCCTGTTGGTCTTTTGCTCCTGTCTCTGGAATGACAAAAAAATTGAGAGCAGAGACAATATACCAGAAAAGTTATATTTTCGTCAAATTTCTGGAAATTGTGCATTTCCGCATGGAAAAGTGGGTAAAACCTATTTTATTTCATATCAGATTATTATTTACTAATTTATCATGCAGTTTTATACATTAATAAATTTTTTTTAATCTTACCGTAAATTGTCCAAAAAATGCCTTTTTGAAAATGACGTCACTGTGACGTCGTCATGGTGTTCATCTTGGATTTTTTTTTTACATTTTCTTGTAGAGCTTAGTAGTCCAGAGATATAGTGTGGTAAGTTTCAGCCTTCTAGCCTTAGGGATAGCGAAAACAATGGTTAACAATGTATGTATCTCAATCCATGCATGCCATATGTATATACCGGTACTCACATCATTGTATCAGTTTTCAATTCAAACTTCCCATAAGGGGGTTGTCAGTAGAAAATTTTAATTCTTTCAAAAATTAAGTTATCTCAAAGATTTTTATATATATATTGGATGCATGATCAAAGGTATTTGAAAAAAACAACATTGCACAAAAATATATATATATCGGTTGCCATGATATAACGGCAGCCATCTGGGATTTTGGTGCTTAACTTAGGAACGCATTTTATGCCCAAGTAAAGTGCTGACTTCATCAAACTTGCAGGGTATTTCTGTGATGTGCCCCTTTGTGCAAACAAGAAGTTTCAAGCAAAAAAACAAAATTTGAGCTGTTTTACTGATTTAAACTAAATACGGCACTAATCAAGCATATGCATATATAGTGTAAATCAGTAAAATGGCTTAAATTTTGTTAATGTTAACAATGGTTAGTTATTAACCGCCAATGGTCACTTTTGCTTGAAACTTCTTATTTGCACAAAGGAACACACCACAGAGATACCCTGCAAGTTTGCTCTTTTACTTTAGAGTATAATGCATTCCAAATTTAGCGCCAAAATCCAAGCTGGCCGCCATTACCATGGAAACCAATATATATATCGTTGTACAAATGATGTTTTTTCAAATATTTTTGATCATGTATCCAATATATATATATATAAATCTTTGAGATATCTTCATTTTTGGAAGTATCAAAATATTGTACTTAACCCCCCCCCTTTAATAAATGCACAGATAATTATTCATAGCAAAGAAACTAAATTTTGAAATATGGTAATCATATATCGAATTCAATATGCAAACCAATATGCGAACCATTCATCTTAATATATTTTTAGTAACCATGGCTCTGTGTGTTTGTGTATTTGTCCAGAATGTGTACAGTTTTGGTTGAAATGTGCTGAAACTTAGTCAGAATGATATTGAGGTGACTGTGGCAGGGTTCGCAGCCTCAGGGAATGATATTGAGGTGACTGGCAGGGTTCCCAGCCTCAGGGAAAATGATTTTCCAGTTTTCCAGTCGGGGAAATTTCAGGGAATTTGAGAAAAATACCCAACATCAGGGAAAACTCTGCGAAATTGAGTAGCAAGAGAGGAGTCACTTGTGGCATGTGTGGCTGGCAATGTTGGCTTTTTAGTGCACACCAGGGATGCACATTTTCCTTCTGAACACCCTATTAAGGGCTTACCTATCATAGCTTGAACTCTCATTATAACTGCATGCAATATGACTGAATTCTGAACACACACCTTCTGGCGAGTGGTTGCCAAGGAAATGGAGACAGACATCAAAAAGCAGAAGGACATTGTAACTAAACTCCTTGACATGCTTGAAGAAAGTGTAAAGGACCCTTGAATTATCTGGCCTTAGATTTGGAAACATTAATTCAGAAACATTAACTGGTAGTTTTTCTGTTCATAGGAAAGCTTGGACAGATGTAAAGCATGGAAAGATAGTTTGAGCTGTTATTCAACTGTCCAAATAAAATATTTGGACTGCACAGAAAACAGTCTAACATCTTATAGTGTGTTCTTGTTTTATTAGTGTACACTTAATGTTTGTATAGGCAATTGCATACATGTATGGTGAGGAATGGATGGCTGTAAGGGGAGAAGGGAGGCCATTGTATGCATTTGTGCAAGTTGCCTAATCAGAGAATTTTGAATCGGGGAAAATCAGAGAATTTTGTTTCCATGAAGACCTGGGAACCCTGTGTGGGTAACCTAACAGAATATAAAGGGCTCCCAAAATAGGCTCCCAATTGAAGCCCAACTTATTTTTGGGCCAGATGGCTTGCTTTACATGTAATCGCAAGACGTGCTGTCATAATGCATTGTATTCGTAAATACAATCAAAGTATATGTATTGTTTTGTGAATATCTCCAGTATTTTCCACTTCTTATCAAGATCAGTCATCTCTCATGTTCATCGACATACAAGCTGAACCTTTTCAATAGGCAAATAAGCAATAGAATATACAATAGAATTACAATGCAATAGAATAACACAATTGCTTATACAATAGACCTGCCACCTCGTACAGGAAATCCTGTCACTCCATTGTCCAAACCACTTGTTTTGAGGTGTCATTTTCAGTGCTCGTTTCATAGTACTCAACCATTTCATTTTAAAGCAATGAGATCCCAAACCGTGTCCATTTCACCTCATGTGGCGTAATGACGGGCATTGAGACGGGCGTTAAGGCGTAACGACGGGCGTTGAGACGGGCGTTAAGGCGTAACGACGGGGGTTAAGGCATAATGACGGGCGTCACTGCATTTCGATGTATTGGTGGCAATTCCATAAAAATAAGAGCTTCTGAGCTAGTTCACCAGGGTATTGGAGCGTTAAGCTAAGTGTTGACAGGCATTGAGACGGGCGTTAAGGCGTAAAGATAGGGCGTTAAGGCATTGAGACGGGCGTTAAAGCATAACGACGGGCGTCACTATATTTCGATGTATTGGTGGCAATTCCATGAAAATCAGAGCTTCTGAGCTAGTTCACCAGGGCGTGGAAGCGTTAAGCTAAGCGTATTTTCACTCATGGGCGTTAAGGCATAACGACGGGCGTTGACGAGCATTGAGACGGGCGTTGGGCACACCTCACTCACTTACCATCATTAGCGCGTCCATGTGTGAAGACGGGCGTTGAGCACGCCTCATGGGCGTTGGGCACGCCTCACTCACTCACTTACTCAATCATCGCATGTTCGACGGTCCCCGGATATAACAACCCGGAAGTTGAAGAGGACCCAGATGTAAAACCAGGGTACTCGGATGTTGACAAGGACCCGGATGAATGGAAAAAACCCCAGTCGGTACAGGTCTAAACATGTAGAGTCACGCGAAGACAGGCTCGGATGTAGGACCCAGATGAATGGAAAAAACCCATGAGCAATGGTACAAGTCTAAACATGATCACGCCCGATTCACGCACACCGGAAGTGACGTCATCACCTGCGCACAATTTCCAACGATGAAGGATACAAACAAGTCTGAACATGTCTACGCCTGATATGTAAAGATGGAAAACCCTCGTACCCGGATACAGATCAATACATGCATTCCTATCATTGAATCATACGATCCTAAAGTCTGTGTTCCGCTTTTTATATTTTCGGGGACAAATCCTCAATTTTTCGGAGACCGATATTAGCCCTTTTGGATATGGTTGATAGGGGTTTTCCCCTATTTAGGGGTAAAGTCCGTGTTCTGCATTTTTTATTTTCGGGGACAAATAATCCTTTTACATACGCCCACCCATGACTTGATAGGCAGGCTTCGATAAGCCCGGGGAATCGATGTTAGCCCTTTTGGATAGGGGTTTTCCTCTATTTTAGGGGTAAAGTCCGTGTTCGGCTTTTTATATTTTTTTCTGGAGAAACTTTTACATACACCCACCCATGACTTGATAGGCAGGCCCCGATAAGCCCAAGGGACCGATATTAGCCCTTTTGGACATGGTTGATAGGGTTTTTCTCCTATTGTAGGGGTAAAGTCTGTGTTCCGCTTTTTATATTTTCGGGACAAATCCTAAATTTACATGCACCCACCCATGACTTGATCGCCCTGGAGAAGCGCTTCACTTTGACACCTCACCCGACCCAATCGGTCCATGCAGCGTATTTGAAGTCTGGGGACTACTTTCTGTCCGCAGAGGCTTTTTCCTGCGACCGCTTCACCGCCGACCGCATCACCGCGGAGGAATACATGCCCACAGACCCGGTCAAGTGACCGGAAGTGCCAGAACTATAGTGAACTTGACCTCTGAGGGTACCCCCCCGTCGAGAGCCTCATTTTCCGGAAATTACCGGAAATTAATGATATGTAAGTAGGTCAAGAGGAGTCAATATAGCCTTTGTATACTACTTATCCCCCGTGGAATTTGCCACGCCAGTTTTCCTCGAACTAAAACTCGGACCCAGAGTAATTCAAATGTCCATAGATGGAACGTCCCTGGATCAAGCGTTAGCCGTGACGTTTTCCTGAACTCTGAAGTCATTAGTCACGTCATCCTGCAGGCAACATGGCGGCGCCACGTCGACTCAGAGTGGAAACATGGCTTCACAAATTGTAAAAAAAATAATAGGTTATGGCCCTCGAAAACGACGGTGAAATGTTTGGTTATATTTCTTCGAGAGCCTAATGTAATAGAAACCTATATAAAATAAAGTGAGTACTCCTTTAAGCCGGTGCTAGTTGCCGTGTGGATACTTCAGTCTCCACATGAACATCTGCAATAAAATCGCGGCTGAGATACCAAGGCTACTTCCGAGAATCCACCGAATTCTCGGGTCTGAATGTTAGGTGTCGACCTGTAGAGTCATATGGTTGCTTCATAGTCGCCAGACGTCTTCAATTTTCCCCACCTCTTGCATATCGCTCCAATTCTTTGGTGATAAATAATTTACTAATCTATAAGATATATGACAAGATAAACATTCTCTTCTCTGCTATGTTTGCTTTCTCTTTCTTTGTTTCTTTCCTTTTTCATTGTTTTTTTTCTTGTTTTTTTTTTTTTTTTGCCGGCCGTCAAAATTGTAAGTCTTCCTATACTACTCTTAAGTCTAGACATATTGCTGTCCCCAGACTTGGTTATTGTATCTGCATTGTTTCGTGATTCTTACATGGAGTATAAACCCTGTGACGTGATCCAAAACCCATTATCTGTTTTTAGTAAAAAGGCGGACGTATTATGTGATGGCGGTTTCCGTCCGTCCATCCGTCCGTCCCTCGTGTCCGGTCTATATCTGGGACAGTTTTCTATCTACAGTTCTAATTTTTGGTGAGTGGATACCCTACGGGGAGACGATGTGTCGCGTACCAAAATGAAAGTCAAGGTCAGAGGTCAAAGGTCACTAGCCTAAAAATAAACAGGAAATCACTGAAGTGTTCGTGTCTGGTCAAAATCTGTGAACGTTTTCTATCCACAGTTGCAATTTTTTATGAGTGGATACGCTAGGTGGAGACGATGTGTCGCGTACCAAAATTGAGGTCAAGGCCAGAGGTCAAAGGTCACTGTTGCCTAAAATCAGGAAATCATTGATCATTGACAGTTTTCTATCTACAGTTCTAATTTTTGGTGAGTGGATGCCCTAGGGGGGAACGATGTGTTGCATACGAAATGTAGGTCGAGGTCAGAGGTCAAAGGTCAGTGTCACGGAAAAATCAGGAAATCATTAAAAATTTCTAATTTTTTGTGAGTGGATTCAGTAGGGGGAAACGAGGTGACGCATACCAAAATATAGGTCAAGGTCGAAGGTCAAAGGTCACGGACCCAAAAATCAGGAAATTATTAAAAATAACATTTCTTTGTATGAGTAGATACATTAGGGGGACACAATATTTCACATATCAAAATCAAGGTCAAAGGTCAAGGTCTCTGTGACCCCAAAATCATGAAATTGTTAAAAATCATGATTTTTTGAGTCCATTGAGAAATTACGGGTAGCCGTTTTGTCATGTACCAAAATTTAGATCCAGGTCAATAGTCAAGATCACTGCGACACCAGAATCAAGGTCAAAGGTCAGTATGACCTAAAAATCAGGAAATCATTAAAAATTACTAATATTTGGTGAGTGGATTCAAGGTCACTGTGACTCCAGAATCAAGAAATCTTTGAAAATTACTTTGTTTTGTGTCCGTAGATTCATTAGGGGGACATGATGTGTCACATACCAAAATGTAGGTCAAGGCCGAACGTCAAGATCACTGTGACCCCCAAAATCATGAAATTCATAAAAATCATGATTTTTTTGTGTCCTTTGATACATTGACGGAAGATGAAGTGCCGTGTACCAAAATTTAGGTCAAAGTCAAAGGTCAAGGTAACTGTGACCCCAAAATCAGGAAATCACATTTTCATATGCCTGTCGAAGACGAGGTCAAGTAATGCGATGTTGCATTCTGTCCATTCATCCATTAACATTTGTTGTCCATGCGATATCTCTAGTTTCAAGGTATGGAATGGTACCAAACTTTGAGTATACCTTACTCGCATGGCAAAGAGGAGTCATACATTTTGAGATCAATTTGTCCAAGGTCACAGTCCTTCAAAACTGAATCAAGTTTAGCTGACCATATGTGTTAGGTTGGAATATTCAGTATGCTCTCCCCTACATGTATATGGCATTCATCCTCCCACTTTTGAAACAGCTACATTTTAGTTAAACTGTTGTGAAATAAAAACCATACATTTAGTAATTAATGGGGAGAGGGGTCCTTTATGAACTTCATACCTCTTTATTAACTCAAGAACAAAGGTTTACTTCATCACTTTCTTCTTCCTCCATGAAAAATTATCTCGTCTGAAAGGAATCCATTCGCAGGAAAACAACTATTTTCTTGTGTTTGACTATTGTCGATTTTAGTGTGGGATATGTGAGCTCTCTGCTCTTGCTTCAAGGTCAACTAGTTATCAAGAGTTAAGCTCGTTTTAGTTTATCATTCAATATAAGATGTTATATGTGTTACATTCTCAGAAGCACAAAATTGTAGGCTAGCTACCAATTGGAATCAAGCCTATCAAACAACCTTGAAATTTGGACCAATGTAATTCCAGATACACGGGCGTATATTGAAGCCCCTTAATTGGGCTCTTGTTAAACTTAGTTGACTTGGAGTTTCGAGTGCCATGGGCATCGAATCGAAGAATCAAGGAGCTGACGTATGGCAATGGTACGATGGGCAATATTTGATTGGATTGGAACACATTATTCTGTTCTCGGAGACGGTCGCACGAGAATTGAGCCCGATATCGCCAATCTGTTGCATTGTTCACTCACCGATTGCAATCTTATTCTAGCTGTAAGCCTATACAGACCTGTAAGCATTGTTGGTGATAAATTAGCAATAGAACCTTTGCTGTGTTGGTGGGCGTGGTTTTTCTTCCTGTAGATTTACACAGCCATTCGACATTACAGCCATTCATGGGCTAGTGATAAATAATTTACTTCCCCTGTATTCAGCAACAATTGATAAGATATGTGACAATATAAACATTATCTTCTCTGCTCTGCTTTCTTTCTTTTCTTTCTTTCCTTTCTTTTTGTCCCCCGCCACGTAAGTGGGAGGGGGACTTGGAAATGCTACCCGTCCTTCCGTCCTTCTGTCCGTCCGTCCCAACCATGTTGTGAACGCGATATCTCGAGAACAATTCAACTCATCAACTTCAAACTTGGGGGGTGACTTGACATCAGTGAGAAGATGGCTGGGATTGTTTTTCACAAAACTACATTATCCAAGATGGCCTCTTAGATTCCAACCATCCCAAAAATGTTGTGAACGCGATATCTCGAGAACAGTTCAACCGATTGACTTCAAACTTGGGGGGTGACTTGACATCAGTGAGAAGATGGCTGGGATTGTTTTTCACCAAACTGCGTTAACCAAGATGGCCGCCGTCAGCCATCTTAGATTCCATCCATTTCCAAAATGTTATGAACACGATATCGAGAACAATTCAACCGATCGACTTCAAATCTGGGGAGTGACTTCACATCAATAAGAAGAGGACTGGAATTGATTATCACCAAACTGTGTTAACCAAGATGGCCGTCGTCAGCCATCTTAGATTCCATCCATCCCCAAAATGTTGTGAATGCGATATCTCAAGAACAATTCAACCGATCGACTTCAAATTTGGGGGATGACTTCACATCAATAAGAAGATGACTGGAATTGATTTTCATCAAACTGTGTTAACCAAGATGGCCGCCGTCAGCAATCTTAGATTGCATGCAACACGATATCTCGAGAACAATTCAACCGATCAACTTCAAATCTGGGGAGTGACTTCACATCAATAAGAAGATGACTGGAATTGTTTTTCACCAAACTGCGTTAACCAAGATGGTCGCCGTCGACTATATTGTCAACGAGATATCTCAAGAACAATTCAACCGATCTACTTCAAACTTGGGATGGCTTCACAATGGTGTGACATTTTCCGTCCGTCCGTCCTTCCGTCCGTCCGTCCCAACCATGTTGTGAACGCGATATCTCGAGAACAATTCAACTCATCAACTTCAAACTTGGGGGGTGACTTGACATCAGTGAGAAGATGGCTGGGATTGTTTTTCACCAAACTGCGTCTTCCAAGATGGCCGCTGTCAGTCATCTTAGATTCCATCCATCCCCAAAATGTTGTGAACGCGATATCTCAAGAACAATTCAACCGATTAACTTCAAACTCAGCGGATGGCTGGGATCTCAGAAGAAAGTTACTCATTTTTCGGCACAACTATGCCACCGGATGATCTTTCTCGATCACCCTGTCCCCTTTCTTCCATAGACAATTTGCAACATTGTCCTTCACAATTCATTTTCTCTAGCCAAGTCGACGTACATCACGTTGCTCTGCGATGTAGTTGACTTGGCTGGTGAAGATGTTCACAATTATATCTCCTTCTCTCACATCAACAACACCACACTCCTAGCAACAATTTACCATCACACAAAATATATATGGTGATTCTATCCCGTGTGTGTGAGAAGCCCATTTCCAGACAAGCTTTTTGGCGGGGGACCTGCTAGCTACTCGATCAGCTTGTTCTGTTTCATTTTTTATTTTTAGTTTTTTTTCCGGCCGTCGTACGCCCTTGGGAATGTAGGCGCAACGTCATTTCTCCTCCACCGTACAGCGTGCTATTATCTAGCTAAGGTTCATAGCGTCTCCCTTCCCTCAATGCTATGCCGACGACAAATACATTTCCCTGGTGGTAACTCGAATATCTCCATGGCGCACTTATTATTACCTTTGCGTCCTATTGGACCTTCATTAACTTGAGAAAATGGGCTGCCATGAATAAAAATGCAGAAATGGCAGACTAAATGGCCCCTTCGTCGGTCATATATTAATTACAGACGTCAAAATTATCCCTATGGAGCCCCAAAATCACCTGAAATCGAGGGTCAAGAAGATGGGCATTTCTGTCATAATAGACCCCGTGTATACAGGGGATGATGATCACAACATCGATTATGGTATTTTTATTCATGGCGGCCCATTTTCTCAAGTTAAGGTCCAATAGGGCGGAAAGGTAATAATAAGTGTGCCATGGAGCTGTTCGAGTTACCACCAGGGAAAGGTATTTGGCGTCGGCATAGCGTTGAGGGAAGGGAGACGCTATGAATCTTGGCTAGCTATTATCTGGAGTGCGTTGTCACACAGTGAAGGAGCCACCGTTTCTGTTCCTGTTCATTATATTCCTCCAATGTCTGGAGAACCATGCATAGTATGTACTTTTAGCACGGCATACAGCAGCACTAACATATATCAAATAATAACCTATATTCTACACCTACTAGCTTAGCTATAGGCGGTATGCACCAAACCACATCGGGGTGGCAAACGGATTCCAGTCGCATACTCCTCTCACGATGTAATGCAAAACAGAGTCCTCTGCTGATTGCCTCCAGGGTATGGATAATCTGTCTTGATTCTGGATGAGTACTGATGTTAATTACACCAGTTGCATCAAGGACCAGCTTTGTGAGATCTATGTGCTGGGTTCCTTTCCAGGGGGTTCCAGACGTCTTCTCCGAAGTAATATAAGAAAGTTTCTTTTAATGCCTCATGAAAAGGGGCTCTGATTGGCTCAGTGACACAGGACAAGAAAATGTGTTCTTGATTCCGGATCTATGTGGCATAGAGGGCATGTTGGCCTGGTTTCATGTTGGTTAAATTTTGCCCAGTTTTCTTGCAGCATATAAGCGCCAAGGAGAAGTTTCGCTTTGATGTTGGCTTTTTTCACTGCGATTGGTTCATACCCAGCACTGGCCCAGCATGCATGGGGCTTTTTAGGGCTGAAGTCCTCGATGTTCAGATAGTTTAAGGTTTTCTTGCTTTTTGCTTGATTCCCGATTCTGTGGCTCCAAACTTCCTGTACCCTATTATTAACTATCTTTTTCCACCTAGTTTCACTGGGCATGTTTTGAATGAGATCATGCGCAGAGGGGAGATCAGAGGGGAGATCAGAGGGGAGATCGTAGGAATAGAGAAGATGTTCCATCTCCACAAACCAGCTTTTTGAGTCTGTATCCTTGACTGCAAGTTGATGTATTGCTAGGTCTCTTTCTACACCTGGTTGTCTCAGTATGTTTCCTAGTAGGATAGTAGTATACAGCGAGCATTTCGAATTAAGTTGACCTTTGACCTCTGTGACGTCACGTGGAGGTGGAGAGGTCAAAAGTCAATGAGTGCACTTGAGCATGTACTGACCTGCATCCTCTCATCCCGTCCATCATCTGACCTTGGATCATGTTTAGACATGTTAGGGGATTCCTCCGCGGTGATGCGGTCTGCCTCCGCGGACAGAAAATAGTCCCGAGTATATAGAGGGCTGAGGGTATGTCCGACTGTATGGAATGCATGTACTGACTTGTGTCTGGGGTTTTTTCCATCACGGGCAGTGCGCAGGTGTGTGGTATGACGTCACTTCCGGTCTGCGTGAATCGGGCGTGACCTGGGTATGACTGTATGTACTGACTTAGTTCTGGGTTTTTTCTATCACGAGGAGGTCACGTGATAGTTCAAGGTCATATTGAATGATAGGAATGCATGTACAGACCTGTTGTGGATATTGACTCTCATTGACCTTTGACCTCAAAAATTTGCATATTGGGGAGAAAAACTACCTCCGAACACAGAAGAGTTCCAATTGTGACCTTTGGCAGCCAATCAGAAGCGAGTAATAGTATTTTGACCTCGTCTGACTGTATGGAATGCATGTACTGACTTGGTTCTGGGTTTTTTCCATCACAGGTAGGTCACGTGATCACACTAGTTCAAGGTCAGGGTTTTGTCCATGAAACCATGGGAAGGAAGACTTATATATAACATAATCTATAGGTGTTGGACGATGTTATTAGGACGAGTCTAGCATCCGTGCGACCCGAGGGTCGAGAGTTTATTGTCCAGTATATCTCCGCAAAAAATAAACAAACAAAAAGGGGATTTCCCTTTGGCATCGATGGTGCTGCCCTCTAGAGGCAGGATGGGTGCATGTAAAATTTCTCCAGATATAAAAAGCGGAACACCGACTTTACCATAGAATATACTCCTATCAACCCTATCCCAAAGGGCTAATATCGGTCCCCAGGCTTATCGGGGCCTGTTGAGAGAGGTAGGGTGGGGGAGTGGGTGTATGTGAATTTGGGATTTGTCCCGAAACTATAAAAAACGGAACACGGACTTTACCCCTAAAATAGGGGAAAAAACCCTATCAACCCTATCCCAAAGGGCGAATATCGGTCCCCCGGGCTTATCGGGGCCTGCTGAGAGAGGTAGGGTGGGTACATGTAAAAGTTTCTCCAGAAAAAAATATAAAATGTGGAACACGGACTTTAACCCCTACAATAGGGGAAAACTCCTATCAACCCTTTCCGGCCCGGCGGCAGCGTGCGCGCGTTATCCGGGTGCACGCCTGCGCGGCATCATCGGAAGTGCGCGGGTGAATTTCGGGTCAAAAGGTCAAAGGTCACATTCAGGTCAAAAGGTCATAGGTCCCCCTTCCGGCAAGGCTCGGCCCTCTCCGGGCCAATAGATAGCCTTTATCCGCCCTCCCGAAGCACCCATGGAATGCACAGGGTCCCCACAATATCGCCAGCACTATGCCCATGTTAAATGACCAGTGGGGAACCCTCAGTTTTCCCCAGAACCGTAATGGCACGAAAAAATACATGAAACCATGGAACTTATAGTAATAAACTTAATGTATAGGTGTTGTACGAGTCTTCACTCGCCGTCTTCGTGGTGACATGTGGGGATTCGCATCTCGAACCTCTATAGTGTTTTCACTCCACCTGTTGCTCTTGTAACTTGTAACTCGTCAAATTTTTTGTGCTGGAATGCCCGCTCTTAACCTAGACCAAAAATGTACTTGGTCTGTGAGCTGATTTCATTGGCTCTCTATTTTACTGCAGTGCTCTTGCATTGTTTTCTGGACATTGATGGGTTACATTTAGCCCCATCCTAGGCCACTGATTGGCTACTTTCTCCACGGTGTTCAAGGCCAGTTTGACCGAATACCCACATGTCTGTTATAGCCTTCATGGCCACTTGTTTTATGCTCATATAGAAAACACACAAGACAGTCCTGGGTCTTCGATGTGCGTCGTCGCTGGGTCGGACGTCGAGTGGTGCATGGTCTCGGTGGTGCAGGTCTTTTATTCCCTATGGTGCGTTGTGCTTTGGCCACCAAGACGCCTCCCGCTTCTTTGGCCCGCTGTTTCAAGGGTTCTTTGGGTGCCGTACCCCCCAAGACTTGCAGTCCACTGCGTACCGCTTGTTTGCCGATCGCTTTCACCCCACGCGTCACCAAGGGCAGGAACGTTTTGACGATACTCCCGAGTATGTTCCCCAGCCCATGTCCTCGTTGCATGCGTGCACTTGCAAATACTGGAAGGCCACCCCCGGCCTGTTGGGCATAATAGTCCTTATAGCTGCGTGTATCGCACTCATAAGGCACCTTCATTATACAAAGTAGGGAGCACGTGCTTGAAAATGAAGTGTCAGCACCACTTTCCCTCGTTGGAATGCGACCGGTCTTATAGCCACCGTGATAGTGTTGATGTCGGTTTGTCTTACAGCATGTCTTAGAGCATGTGGGTGAAACTGTGGTTGATTTGATCTCCATACGTCTTTTTAATGGGGACCACCCGTAACAGAGGTGTGTTGATATCGCCCACGATGTGGTTGGAATGCATGTATTTCAAGCCTTGAGTGAAGACCTCCCATCCTCGAGGATCCATGTGTGACCTGCGTTGACGCATTAGGTCATTCACTTAATCCGTCATGTGGGTACCGGGGACCACCTGATTCTGTACCAGTAGTACGCCTTTATCATTCCAAGTCATGTTAGGATTTTGTTTCATCCGTTGTAATACCAGGCCAGCTTGTTTCTTGAACGATGCAGGTACACTCTTCAGGACTTCATCTTCCACCCACTGTGGGGCTGTGGGTGGTACCCCTGGTAATGGCGGCTGTTGGAGCGGTGCTGAGGTCGGCGGTGTGTCGCGTGGTGGTGGTGCTGGGGTAGAGAGGGTTTTGTATTGGTCCATGAACGTCATGTACCGTTGAAGCGTCTCATTGTACCGTTGTACTTTCTCACTGTCGTTTAACCCCGGTCTTTGTAAGATCTGTTGCATCTCTCCATCGAGGGTGTTTATGGTCTTCACCGTAGGTAGGACAGGGTAGGGCGATTGGAGGTTTTGAAGGAGCCGTGGTTCGATGAGGACCATTTTTTTTGTGTGGTTCATTGTCGGCCGAAGAGTCCACCCAATACTGGACCCAACACGGAAGCGGCCAACGGTGCTAAGATGTCCCCGAGAAAGCCGCCTTTCTGTAACACCTTTTTCTTTTATGTTTGAGAGACTCGCTTCTGGACTAGAGTTCGGAGACCTGTCTTTTGCTTGGTCAACTTGGTCTTCTGAGCCGGAGTCAGTGATACGTTGCCTTTTAACAGGTTGTACCCTATCTCGCACAGACAGCGTACACGGTCAGGGTCCGCACCGCGTACAATGGTTCGGACCAACTCGGGTGGGGCCGTCTTCAATACACGGAGCGTCGGGGCGTGCTTCCGTACTCGCGCAGACATCATGTACAACTAATGCTAGAACCCATAACTCTGCTCTTTTTATCCTTTTGCGGGTTACCTCCTGAATATCGAACAGAGACAAAGTCAACCATGATGTGGTATTAATTCTTTTTATTATCCCCATCATCAAACACACACACCCCAGCTGGGGGAGCCACTGTGGGTGTGTTTACATTATTTTTGCATGTAAACATGGTGGGTCTCTCCGGGAAAGATTCCGGTCCGTAGTCGAAGGTGATCGGGGGTGGCTTGCTTGAGGTCGAAGAGCATATACCCGTGCTGAGGGGTTGTCGCATCTTTAAAGGCTTCCAACGCAAATGGTGTGCGGCCGGGATACATCTGTCTCGCCAGCAGTTGAGTGGTATCTCTCGGGTTTTTGAAGACCACCAGGTAGTGGGCATTTAAGCTGATGTTCCGATGTTCTTTGTTTTTACTGAACAGATTCTGCACAATGTAGATGATGCTGAGCCGTCGATGATGGCTGCCTTTGGTGAAGAGTTGGGTGACGCGCGCATCCTTCTCCGCCATGATATCATCCAGAACCGCCAAGGTGTCGGGTTCCAAATCGGCCAGGTTAGGTAGGCCTTCCACGAACGTGGTATGGGGCGTTGCTGCATACGCTGCCTGCCATTCTCCATAACACCACACGACTCGGGCAATGAGTGGGGTGATCATGCTGTCGGCGTGTTGAAGGAGCTTCCTGACGAAGTGCGTTTTGCCGGAGCCTGTCGGTCCTGCGATGACGCAAGTGAAGGGATGCCGCCACCGAGGATCCATGGTTTCGAGCTATATGCGCTGTCGTGGTAACCCGCTCTTGTAAATTTGGTACGAGTGAACTGGAGTGGTGGTGGGTGCAACGTCGGTCATCGTTGTCGATGGGCATTCACTGTGAGTGATGAAATCCGGTGGGTTTTCAGACGTACTTGGTGTAGGTGTTGACTCTATACTTGGTGTGGAGCTCGATGTGGCTTGTACACGTGGTTTGGTGGTGGTGATGACTGGGCTCGTTTCAATCACGGAGGTGACTGGTGTAGAAAAGTTCTGTAGACTGGTTTGACTGCCACTCACAGCTGGAGTTCTAAGTTGGTTAACTAGAGTGCTGAGATAGGCTACGTCGTAAAACACACCTGCGTACAACACACTGAGCAGGGTTAGCAATATCACCACAAAGCCCACTTGCGCTTTGCGCGTTTTGGGAGACGCTGTGCTCAGAGGCAGCTGCTGTTTGTCCATACCACCGTGGTCGAACGTGGAAAGAAGGATGACGGTAGTGGTGTCTGGCTTTATATTCGCTTCACCTGGTTGGCCGCGACCCAGGAATTGAAGGAACTGGGCCAGCCTTGCCATTTGACGAAATGAAACAGTTTGCCACGTCGACGTTCCGTTTTCAAAATCTGCTCCACTGTGTAGTAGTCTTGCTTTGTTTTTACGACAGGCTGTAATTCCGTCTCGTAAAACGTCCCTAGCAACGGTTCCCCTTGAAGAACTTCCAGTTCATAGACTCGCTGCTGTCGGGGTAGGCGCCGTTTAATCAGGAAGTGCTCAGCGCTCCAGTTGTGCAAGTAACTTTTCTCAAATTGACCTTTGACTTTACTGATCCGTACAGGGTTGAACACCTCCTTCGACGTTCGCTGCGATTGCCTGGGGTACAAGACACGCCGGACTTGGGCTTCATTGCTTTGGGTGATGGTAATGGGGGCTCTCTCTATACTCCGGTGATAGGCTCGATTGTAACCACTCACAAGTTTCGGGAGAACATCGATGTACCGCCTTGTATTCTTATAGGTGAAATATTTATACATGCGGCCTTTGAATGTCCTGTTGAACCTTTCCACAACGGAAGCCTTGGTCTCGTTGTACGTATGGAAGAAAAACACCTTCTGGGCTTTCAGAAACTGTTGGAACGGTCTGTTGAGGAATTCCATGCCTTCGTCAGTTTGCAGATAGAAGGGTTTGCGCCCGGTCTTGAAGATGTCCTTGAACGCCGCTATGAGATTTGCCCCGTTTTCATCCGGATGGGTACCACCCACACATACTTCGACAGGATATCGATGCACATCAAGATATACCGATTCCCATCGTTGTGTTTGGCAAAGGCGCTCATATCGACCAAATCCGCTTGCCACTGGGCATCTATTCCTCCCACGATTACCCGGTTCCGTAGAGAATGGCGACGGACAGATCGATGTAAGGTATAGGTGTCTTGTTTTCTTAACCAATCTCGGACTTGGGCACGTTGTATCCCCTGGGGTTTGGCCACTCGATAGAGAGCCGACAATGCACTATAGGCCGCCGGACTGTCGGGACTGTAGTACAAGATGATGGACCCTGGCTCTATCGTTTATTTATAACGGTATATCTTGGGCCGGAGTTTCTTTCTGATTTTCTTCTTCGGTTTCTACCAGCATATTGTCCATGGTAAATAACCAGTCCAACTCGTCTGATGACCGCTCTTCCTCCGTAAGCACTTGATCTACATCTGCCACGGCATCTTCCAATGCAGACCATAGAACAGGGTGAAGGGTAAAATGCACTGTACGCCCATCTAGCCTGGCCAATTGAGCAAAGAAGGGGCCGCGTCGGATGTACACATCGTGACACAAGTGGACACGCCGTCCAGCTCACCAGACAACACCTGTTTGAATTTGGTCCAGCCCTCCCGGGACAGACGAATATGAGCCGGGCACGGTTGTGTAGGGTCTGCATCACAGATGTCTCCTACCTCCTCCATGATATCGACCTTATCCGCATAGACGTACAGGAAGACCTCGGGGGTCAAGCTGAGAAACGCCCGTAGTATATGCTCCGTCATGGTCAGTACGTGAATGGTACAAGATTTGACTGTCTCTCGTATTTATTGCTAGGTTTGGTAATTTGTTCATTGGGTTCTGCCACCGCTCCACTCAGGGCACGAGCCCACTCCAACTGAACAGCTGACCGCTTGTCCGATGTAAACAGCTGGTCCACAATAGGCACCACTTTCTCGAAGGCTGTCCACAGATCGGGGTCTAGGGTGAAGCCTCGCGTAGGGTCTTGGTAACGGCCCAGGCGTGGGAAGAAGGGTCCACGGTGTACGTAGATGGCAGTGTCTATGTGGATGAGGTTTCCGTCGAGCTCACCGCTCAACACCCGTTTAAATTTAGTCCAGCCGTCATGGTGTAGTGTAACTGTATTCGATACGGTCTCAGCGCGCGACCAGCAAACATTTCCACGGTCTTCAACGATGGTGACTTTATCTTCATAGACGTGTAACCCCACCCGGGGTGTAAGGGGAAGGATGGCTCGTAGGACTGGTGACATGGTTGACCCAATGACGAACGGTGAATGACACACACTCTGACTGTCTCTCGTATTTATGGTCAGGTCCCTCGGTGACATGGTTGACCCAATAACGATCGGTGAATGACGCACACTGTGACTGGCCCTCGTATATATCGGTTGCACATAAGCGCATCTGTGGAGGCTCTGAAGCGCCGTTCTTTTTCTGTCGCTGTCATCGCCACAGCGTCAGGGTCAATAGGGCAAAGACCATTACTAGGCCAACGAGCCGTCGCTGGTTCCGGCGCGAGCGCTCGTGGTCCATAGTCCGGGCATCAAGGATGGCTGTCATAGTCAAGTAGTGGTGAGTGATAGCACAGCTCTCCATCAAGTGCACTCTGTCGAGGACCGCTTCTGTGAACTCTTTCAGGATCTGGCGTCGCCCCTCGTTGCCGTCGCCATCTGCAAACATGGACCAAACCACTGCTCGGTAATCCGTGGGTGAATTAACCAAGGTCGCATGCTGTAAAATGCGAGTCGCATAGGGAAGGATTGCACTGATTCTGTTGCCACCATCATGGATCTTCTCTACAAAAGGATCCAGTTCCTTTTTCCAAATGATGGCAATACCACCCTTGCCTCTAGGTCTCTGTAAGGGTGAGATAGGGTCGTCATCGTCGTCACTCTTGATAAAGGCAGAAAGACATAACGTCTCACAGTATTGTTCAAGTTCCTTCTTTTCAAAGGTATATAGCCAGTTTTCCTGCAGAGCTATGATGTCCGTTGGTCCCATTATCCTGGTGAGATACAGTTTATTGGTGTAGTAATTTTCCACATTAAAAGTTACCAGGTTAATGCATGATGACAGCTGGGCAGGATTCTTGACTCCAGGACCCATTTCTAGGGAGGGAGCAGTGTTCTCCGGCCATACTCTAAAAAAGACCGAGATGAGGTTTTTGTTGGTTCACTACATGTATCTGGATGGTTCATCGGGGTGATTCTGGATGTTGAGATGGATTCAGTTTCTGTTAGGTCAATGGTGGATGTTACTGAGGTTTCTTTTCTATGCATCTCACTTTGGTCTTGACCAATACATTTATCTTGTACTCTACTGGTTGGAGGGGCATTCGGCTTCTCACTATACTTGATGCTTTTTTGCTATTGTTCTTTCGCCTATCATAACTCTGTTTATTGGTTTTGATAGGGCCTTGCCGGTAGAGAACTGGTTGGCCATACAGGCCTGAAGGATATGACTGGGGGAGCAGATGGTAGAAGTGGGACGGTGGTGCCATCAGCTGATATGGCATACTGGGGTGGTTCACATTTGGTGGATAGGTTGCTATTGGCAGAGGTGTTGGCGTGTCCCTCGAGTTCCTCTCCAGGGACTCTAACCTGGATTTGAGATTCTCCATGTCTAGCGTCTTGATTCGGTCTTCTAGGTGTCTGGTTTGTTCCCGTGGACTTGGTAGGAAAGTGGCATTAACTTGTTGATTTCTTGTTGAGGTATAAACGTGTTGATGGTCAGTTGAGTTTCTACAATCAGTTGCTTCAGGGGTCTTCTCTGCTTCTCTCCCTGTGCTAGGAGTAGGTTGGTTCTCAATAACTGGTTTGTTTTTTCAGCCTCAAGGAGTTTATTTTCCAGGGATATGATTTTTGATTTGGCTGTCGCTAGTTGTTTTTCTGTATTGGTTACCTCAAATTGTTTCTTCTTGAGGTTCTTCTCCCATTGAGTTAGGTGCTTTTCTTTATCATTTAGGGTCTTGGATAGTCGTTCTAGTGCCGTTGTTGATGTGTTATTGCATGTAGATGTTTCTCCGGGGAGAAGAGTTTTCGATCTGCTCTGGGCATTTTGTATTACTAGGGCTAGGTCCCCCGTTGTCTGGCTGGAGTTGGGGATTCGTTTCCTTTCAGGGTTTCCTGCTGGGCGTTCGTTCAATCGAGGTTGGTCAGATGTAGAGTCCATTGGGCCTTGCGTAAGTGGGATATTTGGCTGTGTGTCTTGTACTATGGTGGTTACGACATCAGCCATTTCATCAGTCTGCTGCATTACGTTTGGTACTCCTAGTCCTACTGCATTATTACATGTAGTACTATCTGTAGCATTTACTGTTTTCATCATTTGTACATCAAGGCCTGCGCAACTGCCCGTAGCTCAAATCTCCGCATTCACACGGAGCTACACGGAATTTACACGGAACAACACGGAACTGCAAAATTTCCGTGTAAGCTGAATATATCCACACGGAGCGTCTCCGTGTTGACACGGAAGGACACGGAGTTTGTGGACTTTGATTATTTTTGACATGGATTGGACTTAGATTATTTTTCAATAATAGGATATACATTTATACAGGTCCAGGCCGTATTGGACATAGCAACAGGCCTCTCAAGGAGCAAAATGAAGGCGAGTGATTCGTCACTCGCCTGAATTTAAGCTTAGGCGAGTGGGGCGAGTGCTTTTATCACTCGCCTGAGAAATTCCTGAGGCGAGTGAAATGCTGAAATTACTTCTACAAGTACATTACAGAATATGTGGGTCACATATGCGCGGTTCAGAACGGTGTTGTAGTCTTCTTTAATTCGGAACACTGATGTAAGTTCCTCTCCCCATTTTAGGTACGTTGATAGTTCTATCGGCTTTCCTTTCGGATTTGACATCGTGCAATTTTCCGCTAATATCTTGCTAACAGTGACAAAATTGTCAGGAACGAAAACGCAGGCGTGCTTGGCACCGGAATTGCGTGAGATCAATGAAAAGCATGGACTTGATCGTGGGACGAAAGTCAAGTCCGCGTAACATCGAGAGTAAATCAAAACCGAAAACTAATGTTTAAAACGCAGTGATGTAATGTTAAACAAAATCGGAAACTACATGTAATGTTTAAAACGGCGTGATGCCATGGTGGTTTGAGCCGTGGTGTTTGACGGATTTTATATTTGCGGAAATCATAACCCACGGCTCAAAACGTGTCTGTATGGAAATACAAGGGAGGCAACCAGTCTACCTGTAATTTCGTTCCGACACAGGGTTATACTTTTTGCACAAACACATGAAGCGGAAATGGCGGGAAGCCTTCCGAAATTGCTGAACAACAAGATCTTTACAAAAACCAAGAATTTTACGACAGCTGAAGATGTGATTAAATTTTATTCTGACCTATGAAACGTGCCAATGATGGACAACGAGATATCTTGGAAGTCAAGAACAGCTGAAGATGTCATTAAATTTTATTCTGACCGACGAAAACAGGCGAGTGGTGAACCACTCGCCATTTTTTGATTTCAGGCGAGCAGGAGGCGCGCGCGAGTGATCGCTCGCCTCTCCTTGAGAGCCCTGTAGCAATGTAAGATAATGTACTACATATAAGAGAGCACAATTTCAATGGCATCAAATACAGCATTCCCCAATACAGCCAAATGCACTACATGTAAATGACATAACAAACAAATGAAAGTTCAATCAAGTTCTGTTTTAATTCAACTCTCAAAAATAGACATATTATACAAGTCAAAATCTTATGAACAAAAGTTATCTTATAGTTTCTCAAGCAGAACCTCACCAAACTAACATGAACCGTAATCAGTACTTATCATTTTCACTACGTATCCAAGGCTCAAAATATATGCTCGTTTCTCACTATTGTTATACTTTTGTTCTCATTAGTTCATTAATACTTTAAGGATTATCCTTTGAAAAAATATTACCTTACCTTTCTTTGGAGTAAAAAAAAAAAATAACTCAGTGATTTATTTTTTTGTTTATTTATTTATTTTTGGAAAGGCAAACTCTAAATAAATCAAATTAATAAAATGATTACACCAGACCTCTGTCACATGGCTTTTGCAAAAGAAACAAAGTCCTTAAGTTAAACTGGAATAAGTTAAAGGAAACAAAACTATCCACAGTTTCTAACATGATGGGACGGATATTCGGCATGTTGTTGTTGTTGTATTCAACATTTGGATTTCCATTCAAAGTCGCGGGAGTCTTAGAGTCTTGTGAAATCAGCAGCAGTTTTAAACATTGATGTAGCCCAAGTATTCAAATATTTCTTTCTTCTGAGTCTTTGCTTTCGCAGTGATACTTTTTAGACAACATAGACTTGATCAGTTTAGTTACAGAGTTCACGCAAATATGAATCCACGATAACCCTAGCAAAGGCCAGATGAATTGCCGATTTGCAAAAAATTCGGAATCGAAACTCCAAAAATCCGGAAGCGGACTCCAAAATTAGAAGTATCGTGACAAGTTTAATTAAGACTAATTACTGTCCTTACAAACGACAAGAATTATTTTATTCTTCAGACAGTTCAGTATTCTAAGTGAGAATTGGTAGTATTCTCATGAAAGAAAAATAATTGATCCAGAGATCCGATTTTAGGTTGAAGTCCGAGTTTTTATACATACACTTCTCGAGCCGTTTATTTTTGGCGCGTAGCATTGAGAGGTTGGGGGAAGTCGCGGGAAGAGAGAGAGAGAGAGCAGACGCTAATTCAAAACAACTAAAATGATATTCTTGTCATTGAACAACAACATGATTCGTCGGTCGGTACATCCAAAACAGACACAATAACAACAGACTCTACCATCCGCCTGAGTGATGATACTGAATGAATTTCCCCTGCAAGAATAGCGCCAAATTTCGCTGTTTCAAAAGTTGTTGGCGGGTGTTCGTTGTACTTCTGTTCAGTTCTGGTTCAACCAGTATGTCGTAAATGGATGCTTTTAATTATACACTTGGTAGTCTGACAAACGTTTGGGCAACACTCTTACTGCCATTTGATGATGACGTGTGAATCATGTGTCCGAATACCCTACCCCAAAGGCCGCTGATGTGCGTCCGACGACATTCGACAACAACAACACATCTGGTAAGATTGTTCACTTTGATGTTCCGTGGTTGTCTTTCATGTTACTCATTGAAGTTCAAAAAACAACCAAGTTTAATTAAACCTGTGACTGTGTTTGTTAAGTTGAAAAATGTAAAACCACCACCTGAACATGCTCGTTCGTTCCTGACATTTCCACAACAAATTCTGCTCAAAAGAGGACACTGTACAACTATGGCATGTGTGGCAACTTCACCAAGAAATTCAGAAAAGCAAAATTGTGATCCTTGATAAACTATTAATTTCCATAATTGTTTAATATCCAAAAGATTCATTTGTGTAAAAATTTATATCCGAAATATGGGCAAAAATGTCAAAATATTAATTTTATATTTGATTTTATTTGTTTGCATTTTATTTTCAGGTAGGCCTATATCGGTGTACTGATTGTGGAACTGATATTGGGGAATTTCGGAAGAACAGCATGAAGAGGCACACTGGACACCCCTGCCCAGGTTGGAGTTGTGACACAAGACATACTGTCGATCCATAATTTTCAAAGAAGTAGCACTGTGCTGGAATTTACTGGAAAAAAACACGTTCACAAGGCATGGATCAATCCTTTCAGTGAACCGAGTGTTGACGAAATATTATTGGATGCCTAGGTGAAAGATTTTTTTATAAAATCGTGACATGGTTATGTCACTGAACATGCTAAAGTGTGTTAACTATTCACAATTTAAAGAAATTGATAGTCTTCCCAGATCATGAGAGAGTTTGCTCCTATTATGCATTGGAGTTTCATATATCTAAATAAATATATTGCCAGGGCCAGACAGTGCAATAAACTTTGAAAAGCCCCACACCTCCTAAGTATTTACATACCGTCTCTTGTTTAGGACTCTGGATAACAGGTAGGAAAATATACAATACCATGCTGAGTCGATTATGCCACTCAAGTTTATAATAGTGATATTTCAACCTTTAAAATATCAAATTAAATATAATTCATATCACCTTCTTGTCTTGTTCTTCATATTCAAAACCTAACAAATTAACTTGTTTGTGATTATATGTGAGCTATCTGAGGAGCTGTGCCAGTGCATCACCCCAATATCTTCTTTCCATTCGTCCTCGTAAACCAGGCACCCAGGACTCGTGAGAGATGTTATTATACTTGGTTGGGTTACAAACTTAAATATTTGCACATTTTTGTGATTTTCGGATGTCAATCACATATGTACATGCAATATTGCAGCAACATGCTTGACTGGAATGCTGCTGCAATTTTAGCTTGTGGCGACTTGTTGCAGCAATATTGCCGCTATTGCAGCAACCTAATTTGCATAGGAAAAGATATTGCTGCAATATTGCTGCAACTAGTCACCAGAAGGCTTGTATTTTAATAAGGGCTGTGCAATATGCATAATTCTGTCATTTTTCAGTTTCCGTGTTCCACACGGAGATATTCCGTGTTCCACACGGAGATATTCCGTGTGACTCCGCATCATTCGGAGTTTTCTCCGTGTCAATATGCATATTTCAGTCATTTCTCAGTTTCCGTGTTCCTCCGCATTCCTCCGTGTCATGCGGAGTTTTCTACACGTAGATTCCGTGTTGAATCGTCCCAATACTCCGCATGATTCCGCGTGGCCAATGCGGAGCCATGCGGAAATCAACTACACGGAGTTTACGCGTAGTTACGCGTAGATTCCGTGTGTCACGCGGAGATCTGATCTACGGGTGTAGCACTTATATTCTTCGTCCGAATGGGCTAGGTCATTGAATTGATTATAAGTCAGTTTCTCACACTGGTAATGGATCCACAGGTTGCATGTATTACACCATATTGTGTCTCCATTATTACTTTTCTCGCAGATTGGACATAATAGAGAGGTATCCTCTGTATCTCTTCCTTCGTCCTGCCTGGTTATTGCCATGTCAGTGGTCAGATGGATGTTTGTTTTTCTACTCCCTGGACGGAGCTCTGTCCGTATATTTCTGTTGAACACATGTGATGCCCCACGATTGTATCGTATGGGGTGTATATCAACTGTCGTGGTTGTAGGGACTACACGTGTTTCTTCTGTTGGTATACCTGTGATATGGCGTTGCGTAACATTGACTTGGTTTACTTTGTGCTGGTTTGTATTATTTTCGTCTAGTCGAGGGAGGTTCATATTTGGATTCTTTTCTCTACTTTCCTGTAAGAATTCATGACAGAATGTTCTGATTTTGTCATTTGCTGACTGCAGGTCTGGAAACAGATCTACTAGGTTCAGAATTTCAGGTACCGGTACCGTAAGTCATTAGTAATAAATAAGTTGAGATTTTGTCCGTTCACAGAGACAAGACTGGTTGTGTGATGCAAGTTGATCCTGTACAGTTGACGACCACCCCCAACAGGCTTAACAGCTAGGGAGTCTTCAATGATCAGTTCACTTTCCTCTTTCTTGTAAGATGGTTTGCATGAAACGTTGGGGTTCCTTTCATAGTATTATTGCAGGCCTTTTTTATATGCTTCATATACACTGGCAGAACACTGGATCACCAATGTGTTGGATTTTAACCGTGGGTTTTCACGGTTGGCAGCAGCAAGTTTTTTCTGTACTGCTTTACGTTTATTCAGTGAGTAGAACATCAGTTTAGCAGGTTGCGACGAATTGTTTGTAGTGCTATGTGGGGTTACTTTTGATGGTGTGTATGGGTGCAATGGGCGCCTGGATCGGCTCTTGATGTAGTGGTCGAGATACACTTGCTCTCATCAGTACTGGCCATTACTACGAAATGGTTGGCTGTGAATAACACCTATTCTCAGGAGACAGGTTGAGGGGCTGGATGTAGTCAATATACAGATGGATGGATGATAATTCTGAGTTTGTTGGTTGATTCAGTAGGAATTTAAAAGGAACAAAAACTATCAGCAGCTTTAAAAAGAATTCTCACACGGGTTCAATTAAAATACAAGAATTCAGTCTTTGGCACCGGTGCTGGGGGAGTGAAAACCTGTGACCTGATCCAAAATCTATCATCCGTTTTTAGTAAACAGTGGACTTACTGGTGAGATTAGAGTTTTTAAACATAGTTTACTTGGAGTATCGATTGTCATCGGCATCATTCAACTTGAACTGAAGGATCAATTAAAGAGCTGACGTATGGAAAAGGTAAAATTCCTAGGGCCGTACGGGTGTCCGGCCTATTATCGTGCGTTTTTGAAGGTTTATTTGGAATACATAAAAAAGTACTTCTTGAAAATGACACGAAAACTGACACGATGATTGCTGAGCTCGTCGGCTATCTTCCGTTATGAATTCCATCGATGACGTCACTCCCTTCTGCACGTGCGAGAGCTATTTTTAACTCGACTTTTCAGCTCAGTACCAGTTATCGGACACCCATCGTGAACAAAAATTTGTCGTTAAAATACAATGTATTTTCAAGTTTTGTGCATGACAATAGTTAGTTGGAGTTCTGTCGTTTAAGATGATATGATCATTGTTCAATTTCTATACATATTTACAGTTGAGAGTGAGATCGGGAAGACAAGGTGGTAGATCGAATTTCGCACCCTCGCCACAACACGAGAAATTTCGAATTTTGATTAAAACAAAAATGTTATATTTAAAATTTTTCGACTTTCGTGGCTATCTATAATTCTATATTTTGTATAACAATTAGAAATGATCTCCTCTTTGTTCTGACACATTATTGCCTTGTCATCACGAGCACAACACGTATACACGAGATGCGTGTTGGCCTAATTGACCATATACATAAACTTTTCAATCTGATTCTTTCAGCTGGATATTACCCTGATGCTTGGCGGACTTCATACCTTAAGCCCATCTTTAAAAAAGGTGACCCTAATGACCCTCATAATTATAGAGGTATTGCTCTTGGTAGCTGTCTTTCTAAAACGTTTCTGTCAATTATAAATGCAAGGTTGAGTAATCACTTTGAAACTAATAATCTCTTGGATGAGGCCCAACATGGCTTCAGACCTGACCATAGAACAAGTGATAACATCTTTATCCTCAAGACCATTATCAACAAGTATAAATTGAAAAAGCGCAAATTATTTTTTTGCTTTGTAGATTTTTCAAAAGCCTTTGATACTGTTTGGAGAAATGGTATGCTCCATAAATTAATGTCTCATGGTGTCAAAGGAAAACTGTTGAGCTTAATTCAGAGTATGTATAGTAAAGTGGAATACATTATTAAAAGTGATGCTGGATTATCTAATCCTATCCCGTCATCCCTGGGTGTAAAGCAGGGATGTGTATGCAGCCCATTGCTGTTTAATATATATTTAAATGACATTTGTGATCAACTGTCAAATGTTGATGCACCTATAATTGATCAAACACCTGTAAAACATTTATTATTTGCGGACGATCTTGTATTGCTGTCCACATCTCCTTCTGGTCTTCAGTCAAACTTAAACAATCTTGCAGTTTTCTGTAAAAAATGGCAACTTTCACTCAATGTTTCCAAAACAAAAATAATTATTTTTGGCTGTGCTGCTACTAAATTTAGTACTTTCAAATTCACATTCAATGGTACACAAATTAATATTGTTAAAACATACTGCTATTTGGGTGTTATTTTCCACCATTCTGGCACATTTAAATGTGCTATCAAGACTCTCCAAAGCAAATCCCTTCGTGCATGGTATAAAATAAAACAGAAGCTTTGTTCTAATAGTGAAATGCCCACAATGTCACTCCTCAAACTTATTCATTGTGTATGTAACCCCATTGGTACTTATGGGAGTGGAGTATGGGGATTAGAAGCTTTTCGTCTTACTCATAGTAATCTATTCACCAACTGGGATTCTCTTCCATGTAATCGGTCTATTATTTACATTGCTAAATCGATTCTCGACTTGCCAAAGAAAACCAGTAATGTTGGTTGCCTCGCTGAGCTTGGTCTTTTGCCTTGGTCTCTCAACATTATAATTGAACTCGTTAAATTTGTAGACAGACTTGAGAACAGTTCTCCTGACAAACTTATCCACAAAGCCTTTGTTGAGGATGTTCACCTTGGCAACATTAACCGTAAATTCTCTCTTCACGCGCATGCACTGCATGTGAAACAAGCTCTAGGCCTAAGTAGCTCTGCTAGGGTATCCATTATAAAGAAAGAGCTATGCCTTCAATTCCGTAACTTATTTTTGGAATCGACATCTAGTACAACTGAAAATGGTACTGGAAAGAAACTAAGGACTTACGGTAGTTTTAAGACAGAAATTTCTCTTTCTAACTATTTGAAAACAGTTAAACAAAGGAGCCACAAAAAAGCAATGTCTTCTATTAGGCTAAGCTGCCACTCTCTAGAAATAGAAAGGGGGCGTTATAGGAAAGAAAAAGGTGTCCGTATTCCTGCTAATCAAAGATTTTGCCCTTTTTGCCCAAGTTTGGTTGAGGACGAAGTCCATTTCCTTCTTGACTGCAAAATTTATGACCATCTTCGATCCTCCTTGCACACCGCCTTAAGCCTCGATTCTAATGGGAATATTAATTTCTCTGATCTAAGTCGAATCGAGCAATTAGCCCTGCTTTTTGACCCTCCCTTGAATCTAGCCCCTTTAATCGCTAAACACATTAGCATGTGTCTGGAGGAACGTGGACTTCGAACTAGATACATGTAGGGTGGACCACTTCCTTGTGTATCATGTATCTAATGTTACTGCTATAAATGTTTTACACCACTGTATAAAATACTATTACTGTATTGAAGCTATCTGGAGGCCTTGTAGCCTATATTGATGTTTATTGTCTGTTAGTTTTATGCACTGTCCCAACTGGGATGTTTGGTATAATAAATTGATTCTGATTCTGATTCTGTCCGATACGTTCCGACACCCGTACGGTATATAGCTTTGCATGGAAATTGGGTTGAAATAAGTCTCCATTGTCGATTGCTTTAGCATATATGCGTTGATCATATGGCGTTTATCTCACATAGAGCTATTTCACCTCGAGTAATTTGAAATAGTGATCAAGTTCACAGCTAATCCGTGTCGGGTTATCTGTTTCAGCCTTTCAAATACCGAATTTGAAAGCAGCCCAGATGTCGCTGCTGCAAAATGGCGCAAAATTAGAAGTTGACGTTGGCGTGGGTTTTGCACAGAATTTTCATGTTTTTGACCTTATTTCGTAAGCTCTATTTTTCTGATTAAGAGCTGTTTAATGTATTATTGGTCAGCCCATAGGTCATGATTGCATTTCAGGCACACACCGAATCATATGAATCGGAAAGACTTTCTTGACATCGTCACGATCGTACCGTAGCCGTAGGGGAGTCCAATACCATGATACAATAGGTGACTGACGGCAAGGCTTTGGGAGTTTGGTGTAAGACCTCCCATTGAAAAGGTAATATCCTGGACAAAAGACTGACAATACAACTTGCAGCAGATCCTTTGTCAATTATATTTCGTGAGCCTTACACCAAATCGTTGCCTGACTGACACCCTCTCTTTTATTATTTGGATGTTCGATTGAGCTGTACATGATACGGACATGGTAAACATCAACATAATATGAATAGGCAAAGCCTAGAAGCGAGCGGAGAAATACTTCTTCCTCTCGTTTCTGTCTTTGCTTATTCATATCAAGTTTCCACCAGCTCTAAATTAACACAATTATACAGCGACTTGTACTTGTAGTACTCATTCGCATAATTTCTTGTTCCACACAAAGCTAATATTTGAAATGGATGAAATCTAAAGTACTTTTGAGGATTCCATTGATTTGATCTGCCCATATCCATCACAGGAACAGATATGAGCAGATAGAGTTGCCCCAACTTCTTGGCCTCCTTGGCCATACTTTTTGTATAGTATTTTACACTGAACAAATATTTCATGCACATGCTTACATCAAAACCGATGGCTTGTTTGAAAGTCAGTTCCTGTAGAACTTTAAAGCATTAAAATTGGGAGTGTTAAGTGTAACAGGAATACAGAATAAAGTATGCAAAAAAAACAAAAAAAAATCCATGTTGTATTATTGTCGTCTAGAATTTGTCGACATAGCCTGGGTCATAATGTGACATGATTTATATCCTATCAATGCTCTCCAATCGTATATGTCGCTATGTAGGCGACATATCCAAAATGAGGAGCAGATAGGATTTAATTTTAATTAGATTGGATCAAATATTTAATTGTCCAAATTCTATCTGGTCCTATGAGTTTCTGTCACTGTTCCAGGTGACTATGATGTTATATTCTGTCATAAGTCAGCTTTATTGTCAAGTCCTATTAATAAGAATAATCCTGTTCCTTTAATTATCGGACATAAAATCTACGTCACATATATACTGTCACTATTAGTCTTATTACTGATGGAATTATGTTCAATTCTAATTTTATTGTACACACAATGTATAAAACCTTGGTGGAGTAGGTTCCACTTATAAACCAAACTAAATGTCCTTGTAATAGACATGTTCAAAAGTTGAGACTGAAACTGTGAATATATCTTGATTAATAGACAGATCTGAACACAAAGATGAAACTACCACAGCCAATAGATTTACCAGATATATTAAAATAGTTCAATGTGCGACTGTAAAACCAATCGATTAAATCATTTCATTGTCTGTTATCAACATTGGGATATTGATCTTTTTACATTTTTAATTAATTTAAGGAATTGATAAAATGATTATAATTACATATTTTAATGAATAATTTTGAATGCTAAACTATTAATGGAAGAGAGCTATTACTATAATGGACAGAAACAACCTTGTAATGGCTACGATTACGATTATAATCTGTAAAATTATAGATAAACAATAATTAACCATAATGGGTATTGGTATTTAAAATTCATTTGTGTCTATAATGGGAATGACATTGGGGGGGGGGGAGGGGGGGGCTATATGACCGAAAAATCGTCTAAAAATATGTTTTGAAAATGACGTCACTGTGACATCATCATGGTGGCCATCTTGTTTTTTTTTCTTTGTTTTATTTTCACAATTTTTAGTAGAGCTTGACCCACAGATATAGTGTGGTAATTTTCAGGACTCTAGTCTTAGGGATAGCAAAAATATATAGAGGGGGACTTCCCCCTCCCCTTCGTCTGTAACTGGGGTACGGTTCCCATGTCATTAAAATGTGGTAATACAAATAAATTGCCATAAATAAATTTTTTAAAAAATATGTAGGCCTATCTCTGGTGTGCAATTTTCAGGTATTATCGGAGGATGTCTAGTTTATAAAACATACTGAAGTTTCAGGAATTTTCGAAAAGTTCATTATTAATTTTGAATGTAAACTTTGAAAGTTTAAATTGAAACATACTCTCCCTAGCTTCAGGTTAGGGACAATCTTGAACTGATTTGACTTTGAAGTGAACTTAAAAATTAGTTCTGGACTTCATTCCATATGAAATGTTCTCTTCAAACTTTTTTTCAACTATCAAATTTTAATTTCAAGCTAAAATTATTTAAAAATAAGTTTACATTAATCTTGATCAAATTCAATTAAAACTGAAATTTCATTTAAAAAACTGAAATTCCAATTCGAAATTAAAATTAACAATCAAGTTACAATGATCATAAAAAAAAAAAAAAAAGGTTTCGAACTCAGTTGTTTTTATTCAAATTTTAAACTTAAAACGCAAAATCACAATTTTCAAATGCTGGGTGTACAGTTATCTCCACTGGACATGACATTTGCTAAAGGACGTCACTGGTGGCTGAATGCGTGCCTGGGCGGTTATCTCTTCTCTACTGAACATGAGTGGACGTGAGTTGCACGCTACTGAACTTGACTGGGTGTGACTGGACGATAAATAGTAGGACCCTCACGCGGACTTCGGCGAGATCAACGAACTTGGCAGTGTTGAATGGCAACCTCCCCACAGCGCATGCTCCATTTCGCAGGCTCCATTACCATCCCTGCCACCAATAGCGGAAGTTGACCTTTAATACGTTACTATGACCAACGCACGGTTCAGTTTGAATCCGGCCGAACAGCTCCTTTAGTGTTGCACATGAGCGAACTACTTTTCATATGCTCTGTCCACATAAACAGCGAAAATTATCTTCAGATAATTCTTTTTAACGCTAGGTCAACAGAGGTATTATGCAGACTTGAAAAATAATCGAAATGTTCAGTAAACATCTATTTTACTATATATGATGTCACTTCCGGCGATGTGCGCGAAGGCCCCGAATCCGGTCCAAAAATCTGACTGGTGGCTGGGGTGTTATTAGACCCCCAGCGAGGTGGTTGGTTGAATGGCTTGATTTTACAACCATGACTACGTCGTAAATGTTTATTTTCTAACAAATGCCCGATCATATTTACACGATACTTCAGATCTAAAAACGCAATAAATAAGCTTTCCATAGATATGAATTTTATGCAGGTTTTGTTGTGCCGCTTTCCCTGCGAAACGTTGTTGATCATTTGCGTACACTTCGCCATCCATAAGATGGCTTGCGAATCGTGTGTCTCCATTATCGCGTAGCAATATCCGGTATTTTACCGGATTCTGTTCAGCCTTCATCCGGCGGAGAACAGACTGGAGAAATCTGATAAATTACAGGTTTTCATACCAATTCGGAAACAGATATTGCCTGGACTTACAAAATATATTGGTATGAATAACTTTCGTATCATCCAAGAGGTGTCAGTTAGATCTGTAATTTTGAACAAGTAGGACATCACATGACCCGAAAATGGCGGGTTACGTTGGGGTTACGTCGGTATACTTTAGCTGATTGGCTGACGAATTCACGTGGTATTGATTTCAGGAAATTCCCTTTTGCAATTGCCGAAAGTAGGCTGAGAATGGATACACACAACCCCAGGGTCAGTCTTACCGCGTATAGATGACCGAGATGGTTACAGGTTGGTTGTTGATCGAACTCTTGGTCACGTGGTCTGCGTTTTCTCGGACATCTTCGACAAGGACGAAGGCCGCATAACGAATCATTTTTAATCTGCAGTTATTTTCATCTGTGTAAAATTATTCATAAATTAAAATCCTTTCGAAAAGTGACATGCCAGCTAGGCTATATGTTTTCTTCTTTTAATTCTTCATCACGGAGGTGATTTGTCCCGGCATGCAATTCCTCCATGGTGACCGGAAACGGAAATCACGGTATTTTCATCCAAGGATATAGGTTGTTGTTGTAATTTTGCTTTGTTTTCATTAAATTTTGCTATGTTTTGTTTCATATATGCACGTCTATGCAATACCTATAGAGCTTGCTTCGCGGCCGCGCTCCGCTCGCTATTAAAGGAGGACGTATTCCAGTCACATGTATTGGACTGGAGGGGGGGGTGGGGGGGGGGGAGAGGGCTTTCAGGACAAAAGTTTAGGCCTAATTTGCTAGTACATGGACATAGCCCTTCGGATAATTTAGCCCTTCACTCAGGACATTTAGCCCTCAAGTTTATTTGGATTCTGGACAAAAACCCTTCAGCATATAAATTTAAAGGTTTAGGCCTATGCCAAATGGGGAAAATGTATTTTAAACTCTTCTCACTTTTTGCAGAATAGTCGAAATCGCCATTTCAATTTTTTGCAACTGCGCAGCGTCTGCGCAGCAAGGTCATGAAAGGTCATTTGTATACAAACGGCCGCATTCTGGCCAGGTTGAAAGTGGGTCATATCTCAAAAAGTGGCCTATTGGTCAGAGCGTCGGCTTCGTAAGCGGTAGGTACTGGGTTTAATCCCAGTCCGGGTCATACCAAAGACTTGAAAAATGGAACTTGTTGCTTCCTTGTTACTTGTTGCTAAGAGGATAGAACAAGGACAGGTTCACTCGGTGTCAGTGAGTATAATGTGACTGAGTTGGGTGTCATATCTGCCTACGGGTATGGTATTTCAGTGGGACAGTAGTATAAAGTGGCAGCTCTTTTACAAGTGGGTCCCCCACCCTGCTCCTTCCTTCCCCATCATGATTGCTGAAAAAAATTTGAAAGCGATGTTAAACCCTATTCACTCACTTAAGAAGCAGCTCAGTTGAACATCTTGAGAAAGAAGGACCTCAATTTATACACCAAAGTCATCAAACAGGTCAGCCTTAGTAGAGAGTTTTCTGACAGTGGAGTACCTTCAACTTCTAATATATTTTTTACCCGTCGATCATTTTGGCCTCGGGGTATTGTCGTCGCCATGTACGCCCGTCCATCTGTACGTCTCTCTGTCCGTCCATTACCGCATTCTAGGCAAAACTACTTGAGACACAACCACCAAATTTTGAACACTTATTTATCTAGTGCCAAGTCAGACGCCTATCGAAAGTGGCTCCCCTTGGCCCATATTTTACAGTTATACCCCTTTACAGATCTATTAATTTCTTTTTCTGCCCCAGATGTTTGAATGTAATCAACTATATCCCCAGAACTGTGTTAGATATAGCTACTATATTTTTCGAAACTAAAACATTTTGGTATTCTAGAAGCCAACAAAAAAATACTCGCCTCGGCCCTTATTTTACAGAGTTATTCCCCTTTTCGGGTGCAGTTTGAATGTAACCAGTTATATATAATTGTTTGGTACAGCTATCAGAATATGAGGAAACTTTTAATGCAGTTGCAGTCTATATGCCTACAAAAAAATTAGTTGTCTCAGCCCATATTATATGTAGTTACGTATGCCCCTTTCAGATGTAATAATCTCCGATTTTGTGATCTGTAGTTGAATTTATAAGTTAGACTTGCAGATCCGTGTTCGGTATGGTACAGCTGCTAGATTTTGGAAACTTATTAGTTTTATTCTAGAAGCGTACAAAAAAATCATCATCACGGCCCTTATTTTATGGAGCTATGCCCATTTTCGGGTGTAGTAATCTTGGATTTGCTTGAATGTGACCAGTTATATCTGAAGAACTGTGCTCAATACAGCTACCAAATTTTGGAAACTTATTCATCTACTTGTATTCTACAAGCCTCTCTACAATCATTCGTCTCGACCCTTATTTTACAGAGTTATGACCTTTTTATTGTATTAATCTAGATATGATTTTGTAATATACATTCTTGAATGTAGCTGCTATATCTGCAGAATTGATGATATTCTGTAAAAAGGACAATTCTGGATTATCAGTATAGCCATAATATGTTGCACATTCTCGGCAAACGTATTTCTCAATTGCTTAGGGGAAGCCGAGGGGTTTTGTGAGTCTTACCCCCAATCCCCATGTTCATCAATCTGATGATATTGTATTCTTGTTTTATACCTCAAAACTCAACTAACATAGATCTCAACAAATACTTAATTTCCATTCCACTCTGTCAATTTAATTTTTACCCTCACAAAGATTTGCCATCGATCTTTAATCTAGGAGTGAATGAGTCTAATCAGGTTTTTTGCCAATATCTTGATATACAGATGATGAATTCTGAAATTACAGTATGTATTGGCAAACTATTTTCGTGACATATTGGGGCCCTCGGTGGCCGACTGGTCTAAGGCGCTTCGCTGGTGACCGCTATCCTCACACCGCTGAACCAGCACGGGTTCGAGCCCAGCTGGTCCATGTGTGAAAGTTTGTCAGTTACTTGCCGAAGGGCGGTGGTTCTCTCTGGGTACTTCGGCTTCCTCCACCAACCAAACTGACTGTCACCATATGAGTGAAACAAACTTAAGTGTGACATTAAGCCAATTTCCCTCCCTCCCTCCCTCGTGACTTATAGTCAAATATTAGACTTCAAATAGGCGATGTTTGAGTTTTACAGCAAAATTTTTCCATCTGGCCCTAAATGCATGTTAAGAGTCAATGACTCAGTCAAGTGAAACATCACCATCCCCACAATTTAGCCATAGCATTCAACATTACAATATCAGAGGTTACGCTGTGGCATAATCAGCTCGCCACACAGCAAAGTTTAACATGGTTAAATCAGTTTTACTTTGATACCACATGTGCCGAAAGTGTTGAGAAATCAAAAGAATGATTATTTTGGCAGTACATTTTGCTGGTTTGAAGAGAAATTGCACACACTTACAGTAATTCCCCTAATAATTCAATCACAGGAAGGTCACTTTTCAACTCTGTTATTCAAACACAGAGAAAAAATGGCATTCTCATACTTGTTTTAAATTGAAGAAAAGCAATGACAAAATGTGACACTTTGTAGCTGATGCCATGAAGAAAATTACCAGATATATCCATTTTTGCTGCACTTCCGGTGATCGAATTATTAGGGGAATTACTGTACCTCTCGTACAACATCTGCCAGTCAAATTGTCACAGGTCTCTGGTCTTCATTGAGTAATTTAATTGTACAGTCCAATACAAGCCTGGAAATGGTAGGCCAATGGTCAAATTACTGAATAAGCAACTACATACACAGCCCTCCTATCTATGGGGAAGGAATGCAGAAAATGGGAATAAGAGGATCCCATAGAACTTGATCATGGGATGAAAATTTCTACTTGAGAGAAGGACAATACATCCCAACTGAGCCGCCAGCTGGGGTTGGGATGTATTTTCCTTCTCTAGAGTAATTTAAATCATTACGTTTTAGTATCAATAAAATATCAATCGCACACTCAGAGAATTATTGCTGGAGCGCATCATGCATCCAGCTCAGTCATGGCCACCTGCCTCACATGTGCTCATTATCCCAGCACAATATCCCGCATAGGTATTACAGAGCACGGGGGATTGCCCCTTATCCCAGATGGAGAGCTAGTGTAGTCTAGGATATACGGAAGGGGAAACATCTGTATCGATGACCTCGCTTGACCCCGGCTGATCTGCGGGTCTTCAACTGACTGAACTACGCCTTTCTTGAATCATCCAACCCTCAACTGTGCATATTCGAACAGCCTATACCATAATAAAGCATTGTATCACATAAAGCATACCTGTGTTTGTTCAAAACGGCTGAAATTAGGCGACTTCCTTTATTCCACACGCGAGCATACCGCTCTCACTGGCGTGGATCGGACCATACGCAAAGCACTCCGGGAATCAAACAACGCGATAACCTTTGACATCGTCTGTCCTCATATCTGAGAGTTTCACATTGAGGCCAGACAAAAAAAAAATATGCGTTAGTGTTCATGTATATGAACATGGCATACATGCTCAAATCTAACAGATCAGGGAAAAGGACTAACTGGGATATATATCCCAAATCGGATAAAATACCCACTTTGGATATTTTTTTTATACTTCCATATTTTCAAGCTGCCAGCCTATTCTCCTGGTTATTCTGCTTGTTTAAAAACCTACAACTGTGGTGGATGATGGGAAGTATACTGCAGCAACAAAAATAATGCACGTATTTTCAATATCAGTGTGAATAACTTCAGCGAGAAAAAGTCAGCAAAATTATATAGTCGCATTGGCAGTTTTGTGAAGTAAATTAGTAGTAATATAAACGCATTAAACCTCACATTGACCGTTGATGTCTGAGTGCAACATCCGGGTCCTCTGTGATGTCACTTCCGGAAGTGACCTTTGACCCCTACGCATGCGCACAATACCGGATATTAATAATGGTGCGCAGGGGTCAAAGATCCGGAGTGATGTCACAGAGGACCCGGATGAAAATCGGTCAAAATATCCCAATTAGGATATATTTCAGTATCCAAACTTGGATTTAATATCCTAAGTGGGATGTTTATCCCAGTTAGCCCTTTGCTCTGACCTGTCTAAACAGCAAGAATCTGTGCGAATATGTCGGTGGTCATAACCTTTTGTTGATCGAACAAGCTGGAAAGGGAAAGACATATGTCTTGAAATCAATATCGGTACGACTGAAAGCCGTTGGTCAACGTGTAGCAGTCACCTGTCCGATTTTAAAATTGTTACATGCGCAAATTTGAAATGCTTGCGCGATTTCAAAATATTTGCTTGAAATACTTGAAATGCTTGAAATACTTGAAATTTAAAAAACTTCGGCGACGTTAAACCCTAACTCACTCAGTCACTCACTCAGACTGATATACATGAACACTAACACATATTTTTTTTTTTTGGCCTGAATGTGAAACTGTCAGATAGTGCTTTGCGTATGGTCCGATCCACGCCAGTAAGAGCGGTATGCTCGCGTGTGGAATACAGGAAGTCGCCTAATTTCAGCCGTTTTGAACAAACACAGGTATGCTTTATGTGATACAATGCTTTATTATGGTATAGGCTGTTCGAATATGCACAGTTGAGGGTTGGATGATTCAAGAAAGGCGTAGTTCAGTCAGTTGAAGACCAGCAGATCGTCCGGGGTCAAGCGAGGTCATCGATACAGTTGTTTCCCCTTCCGTATATCATAGACTACACTAGCTCTCCATCTGGGTTAAGGGGCAATCCCCCGTGTTACAGAGTATTATATGGGAAAGGGACCTCCCGTCCCTTGAATATCCCGTTCCTTACAACATCCTGTCCATTGTAGCATCCTGTTCCTGGTACTTTTCTCATCCCTCATAAACCCAGGACTTTTCCATCAGCACTCGCTGCAAAATTATTCACAGGAATCCAACAGATTCCCCATCTTCACCAGCCAAGTCAATTATATCGCCAAGCTCTCTACGCTGCCTTGACATTCTTGGCTGGTGGCAGAGAAGTACTGCTCTCCGCCACCTAGCGGAAGTTTTAACGATGAGCAACTTTTTGCCTCCAGGAGTTCTTCCCCTTCAATTTCAAGTCAACCACACTCGTTAGGCGATTCGTTATCGTTCGACCATGCAGCGCGTCCCAAAAGCTGATTCAACTGATCAGAACATCGAAAGTGGCCGTGAAAACGCTTCTCCTGTTTTGTTTTTTTCGGCAGAATTTCCCCACACATTCGACAAAGCTCGTTCTTGGTGGAGGCCGCCATCCTGGTAATCAACTGCTACGTAACGCGCATTCTGATTGGATGCAGCAAGCCTTCTCTGCATTCCACTCGTCGATGAGGATTCACGTTCCAACTTTACTAGAGAAGTATGCCAAGGCAATGTACAGAGCAACGTGATGTACGTAGACTTGGCTAGAGAAGATGCAGATTCCCGTAAAATTGTGGATTCTCATAGAGTTACATTGCTGGAATCTGTTTGGATTCCCATTCATAGCAAGGCCTGCTGTAAACGTCCCGTCCCTTGTAATATCCAATCCCTCAAAATTTCTCATTCCACATAATATCCCAGGCCTTGACTTGTAATATCCCACATCCTGACCCTTGTAGCCAGCAGTTGCCTTGGTAAATGCTGTAGCCAAAGTACTTTGTGACGGCAACTTTAACCGGATGTTAAATACAAAGTACGACTTCCCTGAGATCTTTTGCTAAGGCCGAGTTTTTTTCAAGGGCTGATCAGAAGGTTGATCTGGTCTTTGTGATGATGATACTTTATTGTCAGCAGGATAATTCTCTTTAAGGATTCTCTTTGTGATTTCCAGGTATCGGTACTGTACATGTATCAAACTCCAAAACAGTCAGTTGGCTGGAGATTTCAAAGAAAGGTTTGAGGTCATGGCAGGGGCAGTCCTGTTAGTAGATAATGTATTTAACTTATTCAAGTAGAAGATATTAAATGTGAGTGGATATTTTGGAAAAGTTTAGATCATGCTTACATGTACATGTACTAGTGCTGTACCGTAATAAATTCTTATTCTGTCTTTAAATGCAGGTACAATATCCCCCTATCCTTGTTCTTGAATGAACTGAAGTCAAGATGAATCCTTGCGAGAAAAGTGCAGTCCGGATATATTTTTCCAAGCTGGTGAAGGAGGTGAAGGCGATGGACATGCTAGATGACCTCATTTCATGCAATGTCATTGATATAGACGACATGCAGAGGGTAAATGGACAGCTGGCGGACTCAGAAAAAATGAGAAAGCTTTTAGAAATCATCATGACCAAGAAAGATGCCTCTGTTCATATATTCCGTGGATTTGTTGAGGGATTAAAAAAGATCAATCGACCCGATCTATCAGACGATCTGCAGACAGCCTATCGGTCAGAGATGGAAGCTGCACAAATCTCAACCCTTGATATTAACAATAGTTCCGCAGTCTCTGGTGTCCACAGTTCAACAAGCAGACCAGTTCCTGCTCCCCTATCTCCAGTAGTTGTTGGTGGATTTGAATTTCGCTCAATTTCGATGGATGTGACAGATGCTGTTAGTCAAACGGGTAAACTGGTACTGATTTTGTCGTAGATAGTGGAGTAAATATATGGCACGTTTAAGTCACTGGGCTGCTAGTAGCAAATACCCACTTCTGGTAGCTATAGGCATGACATAGTTCTGGCCACCCCTGTTCCAGCAGTAACCGAAAGAAACCTGAAACAAGGGACTCTCAAACAAATAGCACTCTCTACCACTGCAATACAAATGCATGTTTTTATCATTACTCAAGTGAGTGAGTGAGTGAGTGAATATGATTTAATATCGATTTCAACTATATTTCAGTCATATCACGAAGTTGGGTCCTAATTTCCTTTTCACACTCGGGAACCACACGGGTGGGGTCCTATTCCTTTTCACACCCGGGAACCCCACAGGTGCCTCAGTTAGTCGCCTCTTACGACAAGCTCTCTGAGGAGCTGATGCCTATTCTTACCATGACCTGCGGTGTGCACAACGACATCCCAGGTCAATCCCCGGAATCCCCACGGGCTACCATTACTCAAAGACACTGTTGTGGTGCCTAAAGTAAACCACGTTTTCTCGCACAAAAACTTCTCAAAACTGTCAGAAATTTAGTCAGTGAACAGAGTAATGTATGAATAATATACACAAGTTTAATTCAGATAAAAAGTTTTCACAGTTTTCCTGCAACATCGATCCATTTGCAAACGGCCATAATAGAAATGTTGCTCACTTCTGGAACCCCAAAAAAGTAGGATTTTCATTTGCGATGCAGGCACGACCTAAACCAGCTTTCGACATGAAAAGCACACTCCGAGAGTTTCAATTCAAAATATTAATTTGTTTGAAAAAGCCCATATTGCTGAAGCATCTTGTTTGTCCAGTTTTTATTACAATTTCCGTTTTTTGCATGCCCCATATCCGACCAAGTGCATTTTATCATTTGCTCAATGAGCAAATGTCTCCTTACGTAAAAAAAAGAAATCGCTTGTTAGGAATTCCAAAATTGGACAGCTTAAGAAACCAGACAATTCACTGTTCCCTCATATTTTCCAAAAGTTAAACGATTAAAACATACACACCCACCCAACATTTTCATCATTTGATGACCTGAACAGGCTGAAGCAAGAGAAGGCTAGACCAAGAGAAAATAGGGGTGCCATTTTAATAAATAACTACATTAGCAAAAAAAACAACAATGGTTGTTCATATTTTTGTCTGATTTTGACAATGTACAGCTAGCTAATTTCTCCTGTTTCCTGTAGTTTCTATGCCATGTCTCTATTTCAGCAGCTTCTCTTGGACATGGTAAGAGATCAAAGAGAAGAATTGAGGATCATTCTGGTACAGATGAAGCTACCTCACCGAAGCGATTGGAAACCTGTCCGGGTCAGACAAATTATTCCAGTACACATAGGCTGTCAATGCAAACTAATGCTGCTGCTGGGAATTCACAGTCATCACCACTGGAACATCCTCATGGTCATACCGAGTTTGGGACCTCCGGTGGAATTGCTCCGACACAAAGAAAGCTCTTTGGGGAGACAACCATGGGGGAATTATTTGGTATGTTGTACAGCCGATGTTATTGACCTTGTATTATGGGTTGATTGAAGGCTAAAGGATACTCATCTTAATTAATGCAAGGCCTGGTCATGTGTATCACTGGTCATGTTTTAAGGAGGTCCACGGTGGTACATCAAAGTAATTAACTTCCTGAATAATGTGTGTTGCTGCATTCATTGTCTTATATGAAGAAAAACAAAGAAACATAGGTTTGTGTGTATTTTTTTAGCTGTAGGCACTGTTAAATGGACCAACCTATGCTCCATTTGATAGAAAGCATAGGGAATAGCCCTGGTTTTGAAGCATATTCATGAAATAATCATATAAATAGTATTTACTTTTTCTTACATCCTAACAGTTTGAAGATCAACACAATATCTATCACAATTTATCAAATTGAATGAATGTTGCTGTGCAAAACCCTCAGCTAGAAGACTTCGAAAGTTATTCCCTATCTATTAACCCTGGAAAGGGAGATAACCTGCATTTTGTACTAGGAAAAAAAACAGGCAAAAACATGGACAATGGCTGCCAAGCCTGAAACCACCAGCAGACTACCTTAAGTTTAATAATTGGTCAATTTGAACACACAGGAGAACAGTCTGGAATTTGGTCAGATGATATGAGAGTCGCAACTCACCATGGAATAACTTTGACAATGACCCTTGTGTAACGGTATCATATGTCGTCCGTCCACGACTTGGCAACCGTATATGGTCCCTTAATTAGTGTGGGGATATTAGAGATGGCCCCTTTGCAGCATGGGTCAACGAGGCTATATTTTATTAGTTTTATACTGCCAGTTTGCAACTTTCCATCAATTGTTTTTTGTTGTTGTTGGGCATCAAGCTACCTTCTTCGCCAAGAACATCCTGAATAGACAATTCTGGTATATGGTTTGTAGCTTACAACCTGTGGGTTCGCGACTATGTCTGACGTCACCAGGCATTATAATGGCTCCTGCAAACAGCAGTCCGTTGGTGTGCTAATCTGTAAGATTTAGCGGTAAATGCCTGTCAAGTAATTTCCCTTATGATTCGCGATGTAGTGATGAAACTTACCACTCCAAAAATTGGCTACTTTCGAATTATTTGTCGACAGAATTCCAGAAAAACGCGAGTGTTCGAATTAAATGTCGCGCCGATTTTCCCGGAAGATCCAAAATGGCGGACCGCTTTGCCGTGGTCGTAGTGATCGTATTTATTACCGTGTATTAAGTTTGATATCTCATCATAGTTTCCATAAAAGGCAGTGTATGATTTCAGAAAATCTCCTCTGCCCTGATAAAGGCATCTAACTTTATTCGAGGAAGTCAACCATATTGATCGAGTGACAAGTTCAGCAAGATCATGCAGATTTTTCAGCTAACGTCCGTAAATTCGCGTCCATAATAACATCGTAAAAGTAGACCAAAATATTGAACGTATTCCTTCATTTTTGTTCAGTATTGGCTATGATCTATATTATGAAACCTAACTGACATGGAATTGAATGAATATTCTGGAAATATAAAACTATACACATATTAGAGTTTTTCATTTTCGAGTCGTTCGGTATGTTGACGTTGTTGTGAACCCTGAAAATGAACCAACGGCAAATTTGTGTAGGCCTGTATCACGAAGTTTTAGATAGATTAGCGGACTGCCATAGACTTGTTGGTCTTCACTGTGCATGATTTTACACACACCTTCCAGGAATAAATATCCCGGACCTATGAAACGAAATGAATGTAGAATTAACGGCGGATTGTACAAGAGAACCGAGTGTCAGTCGGCAATAAAGGTTTCGATTTGTTTGTTTCAAGTATGAGAATATCTATTACGGTACCGGTATACTGTAACATTTTACTAAAAGTATGGGTCGAAGTATGATATCGTTCTGAATATTAATTAATTACTGGTAGGTTCTCATCTCAGAAACTTTACCTATTGCTGCTTAAATGTTTCTCAAATTTGTTTAGAATTAGAGTAATGGAATGGCGATAGCGATGTTTTGATTTTTAGTGTAAAATGCGCTGTGTAATTCCAAAGAATTTTTGATTGCTGGAATTTCGTTAAGTTCATGGATATTCATAAGAAATATTTTCATTCACAATAAAATATTTAACAAAACCGGAAAAAGGTAAGTCTTTATGATAACTGAATTTGAACAAAACAGAGCACATGCAGAGATGATTGTTGTCGGCGCTTCACATCGCAAAATTTGTGGGAAAACTGACGTTTGTCAACTGCATGATTTCCTGTCTATGTTGCTTTAAACGATAGGTGTATTTTGTTAAAACTTATTCATTTTTAAGTTTATCTAATTATCTAAATAAGCAGGTGTGATTTGCCTTATGGCCAGTGTCATCAAGTTCCTGTTTCACAATATATGACTGCCGACTCAAAATCAAGTCATTTAACAATGTTGAATTCTTGAAAAGAAAAACTGTTACCCGCATCCGATCGTCTTTCTGGTTTGAGATTTGGCCCGACTGCAACTTTTCTATAATTTATAAATATACACTCAGTAAATCTAACCGGATCCACTTCAGGAAATATACAGAAATCGACATTTCAATTAACCGGTAAATTAGACCATCTATGTAAGTTGTGATTATATTCTGCTCGGAGAATCATGGCGAAAAGCTCAGCAAATGTACAATCCCGTTTCTCAACGGTTTAGCGAAATTATTCAGCCTTTCAGAGAATGTAGTTGAGAAAAGTTATAAAATATATTCATATGTTCAATATAATGACGATTTTGTCCGTGCAGTACTGAGAACCATATCGTGGATGGGTTTATTCCATTTTTCTAAAAAAAACAATTATAAACAACACTAATATCCAAATTCCAACCGCGGCATGCGATTGTTGATCCCAGGTCAGATCGACAGCCGGCTTCATCTGAAAATATATTAGCATAAAATGTATTCTATTTAATCACCAACGTATAAAAGTTAAAGGGGCCATGAATTAATGAGGGACGATTAACCATCGTAAGGACTTGAACAGAAAATAAGTAAGAGCGTGTCACGTCGACCATCGTTGTCGGTGATTTTCATGTTCCGTTCAAACAGAATTCATTCGCACGCAGTTCTGCTTTCTCGGAAAATATTCACCGTGTTTTTCAAATAAAGGAATGCTGGTTGAAAAAAGACATTTGATATACGAACGCTGGAAACTGAAGAATGATTCAATAGCGGGCCGTGTGCAGACACTCGACCACGTGTGGGGGACTTCCGTATATATTTTTTCCCACTGCGGCGAAACGCGATCAAGTTAGGAAAATTACAGGACTGCGGAGTTAATTGAATCAGTTTTTTTCCGTATAGACTGTAAGAAAAGTAATTCAGTCTGATTACATTGTATCATTCCCTGTTGTTTCTCTGTGTTTACAAGTAATAGCATACGCCGATATACTATACGCGATTCTAGTAACATATTCACTTTACTTTCATCCGCAAGAACTCCGTGGCGAAAACGGGAGTGTTCAAATTTATTGTTTCACGGGTATATTGAAAATGCTCTCGTTTTCGTTTTATTAGGATGGACAAAATGATGACAGGGGAAAAATCGGCAGTTTTCGAATTAAATTTGAAAGGTGAATTAATAGGGAAATTACCGTATGTATCATCCTTGGTCGTTTCAGATTTCCTGCTCAGTCGTGTAAAAGGTACCCTGAATAAAGATTGCCCATCATATCTTGAACGTTGGTGTATTTCTTTACGAAGAACCTACTACGGTTACACTTGTTTCTAATATATGATTAGTCCTAGCAAATTTTAGAAGCAAACCTACCTTTTGGCTTGTTTCAAAGAATAATTTGGTCCAATTTTATCCGACTGTTCTGTCAAAATGAAGAATGAAAATCTCTGTACATACTTTTATGAATGCTCCCTTATCTCTATACTTCACTGTTATGACTTCAACAAAGCTCATTTGCAGACCAAATTTGTACCAGACTCCAGTATCTGAAGTACAATATCTAAGCAACAAGTAGGAATATTTTCATGAAATATATTTTTTATTTTTCAGAAAAAATATGGTTGCAACATACCTCTCCCCCAGAAGTTTTAATTTCTCATTTGTGTTGCCCTTTAATCAAAATGCACATATTCTATTTAACAGGTCCGTTCAGTGATGTGAAAAGTTTGAATGATTCTTCTCTAAGGTTTGTATTATGACACACAGCCTTGTGCTGTTACAATGAATGGTAAACATTTCCTAATTTGAGTTTTGGAAGACATTTTATGGGTTACCATAATTACCATGCACAAAACCCCAAAGCACCGGTTACAGATTACTATAGGTTACCGATTTCTTAATCATGGTAACCTGCAACAGGTTCCCTAATCAAATTTATTAGAACAGGAAAAAGTTGATAAATTCATGCAGATCAATCCATATTATTTCTTTTATCTTTTCTGGCAATGCTTGAATACTTTCATTGTCCCCCGATGCCCGAAGGGCTAAAGGGGGACTGTAGTATTGGGGTCTATCTGTGTGTCCGAGCATCCGTCCATCCGACTTTGTTTCCGGACAATAACTTCTGAAAAACTGAACAGATTTCTTTTTAAATTTGGTATGTGGTTACCTCACCTGAAGATCTCACTTGGGATTGTTTTTCATGCCAATCCGCCGTAAGGTGGCGCCACCTGGGGGCCAAAGTTTCGTTTCTGGACCATAACTAATGAAAAACTGAATGGATTCTTTTCAAATCTGGTATGTGGGTACCTCGCGTCAAGATCTTGCTTTGGATTGTTTGTTTTTTTTCACGCTGATCCGCCTATAGGTGGTGCCACCTGGGGGCTAAGTTACAATTTTGTTTCCAGACAATAAATTTTAAAGAACTGAATGCATTCTTTTCAAATCTGGTATGTGGGTGCCTCGTGTCAAGATCTTGCTTGGGATTGTTTTTCACGCTGATCCGCCTATAGGTGCCGCAACCTGGAAGCCAAGTTAAAATTTTGTTTCTGTACAATAAATTCTGAAAACCTGGCCGGATTAGGACAGATTCGGTAATCGTGGGTACCTTACCACCGGATCTCACTTGGGATTACTCTCCATGCCAGGTACTGAACATTACGGTTCTAAGTCGAATCAATTGTTCCAATGTTTGGGGACTTCAGCCCCTTGGGTTTTCATTGATCATCTTCTAACTTTGTGTACACAACCTTGTATATCACAGTCACGGTGAATGCTTTACCATTTTTACCCCTCAGCCCATCGGGCTGTGGGGTCTTGTCGTTGCCATGTACGTACGTACGTCCGTCCGTCCGTCCTAGCGTCCGTCCGTCCGTCCATCCGTCAACATGTTCTTGTCCACTGAATATCTGCAGATCTATGAAGTCGGGCCTGACCAAACTTTGGTGAGAGCTTCCTGAATGTTGACTGATGAACTGATTAGATTTTCAGATGGCTGTGATGATTTCATGATTTTTAATTTTTTTTTTATTTATTATTTATTGATGGCTTAGCTTTTGCACTGTTATCTATGCCCATCGGGAACCCTTGGTTGCATGTTTCAGTGTGAATTTTGAAGGTTTGCTGATACAAGAAAGCCTGGTCCATTCAAGATTCTCATTGAATGAAGGACAACATTTTTCTTTAATTTTGCTATTGAATCATTCTATTCTACACCATATGATTTACATGTATCCTAAAACTTTTACATGGACCATATTTGTGTCCACACATTTAACTGATACAACATAATGCTTCAATTTTTGTCACCAAACATGTTATTGTAGCTTGGAAATTATTTAAAACGAGTGATTAGGAGAGCCCATTTTTAGCCTGACTCTGGGCAATTTTGAACCAGTTCGCATACCTGGAGCTTATGTCCCCCCCCCCACCCCCAAATAATGATAAGGGTGGGCCTGTGTCAATCAGTGTGTTTACTTGTTATCACACTTGTGCAATGCATAAATTGCCACTGATAGAGCTACACTTTCTTGCATGCTGTAATACCAGCACACCACTCACGTGAAACCGAAGTCTGTTATATACGGTATCCAAGGATTTTTTGCTGGTTCCGATCCTAAACTCCCAGTTTCTTTTCGTAATTCATTATTGAGGGTCCAATTTTTTTAAGTGAATTTCGGCGCAAAGAGCCTGTGATCAATCACAAAACAGAGGTTTATTAACATGAAATTCAATACCCAGCTATGCAATCGGATCGATATTGAGGCTCCCAGAAGCTTTTTCTAGGAGTAGTTCCTTCAGAAATCCTTTCAAATTGAACAACAACACTTTCGTTTTTTGTTTCATTTGAGTTTTGGGCGCCCATATGTTTCACGAAACTAAATTGGCTCTAGATGCAGCCCTGATCCTACTTGACTAAAAAAAAACAGGCTGAGGGGTCCACGCACCTTTTAGGTGCTTGCCTGCAATTCATGTAGTCTCGTACCACAGTCCAATAATTATCAAACATAATTGCTGTATCACCATCATGTTGGACTCACCAGCATTAGCTATGAGACCTATGTAATGCAACCTCCTCCTTTCTGATGTCTGTTGTTTGATGTTTGTCCCAATTTTGTTTTTTCTCTGGGCTAGATTTTTTTTCCACAACTGTGTGGGCTAAAGTGTCTTAGGCTTGGTTAAACATACTTATGGGATTAGTGCTGAAATGGATATGGATTTTTGGTATTCGAGTTTCCGCCAGCAGTATTTGAATAGTATTCGAATACCCTTTTGTTGTTGTTGTCAGCAATGATGCTTTGCGGAGACATGCAAAATTTGCTAACCGCCGACAGGTCATGGAATTATCTGGCATATAATTCACGGAAGTGTTGCCATCCCATTCCTGATGATTGTGAGCGCATAATTCTATAACAATTGTGTCAATAACATTGAGCTAACCTTGCATTTATTGGACGTTTTAACACGGTTATGTGAAATCAACACCCGTCAAGTGCAGGTGTTCATTGGGAGATTCCATTTCACAAGTCCGATGAGAAAAGGGATGTTTGCTTTCATACAAGCAACAATCGAATAAATCAAACAAATAAATTACAGGATGAATTTTTTTTCTGAAGTTTCCATCGTGAAATTGATTAACAAAGCGACACAAACAGGCATATATCCACGTAATTTCCACACAGCTGATGGTATCATTCCTCATTTGAGAAACCACATAAACTCATCCACTGACATTGGAACGATGCCAACCGAGACGGGAGTTTTTTCAAGAAAGGGGAGAAAGATTGTTTAACAAATGTTTTCAACTTTTTATTATAATCTTTGTTGATAATCAATTTGGGTGGTACAATAGAATAGAAATAATGTTATTTTATGCATGGTTAGTGTGGGAAAGTTTATAAATTTTAGGGTGCTGGCTTTGCTCTTGCCCTAAAATATAGACTTTTCCCACACTCACCGTGCGTAAAATAACCATTGAGCACACCTATGAAAACATTCTTTCTTAAGTTTACTACACATAGCAAGGTCAAGGAAGTGAGGCCCAGATCAAGAATATGTAAAACTGTAACACTTAAACATCCACTGAGATTACGTTCTTGGTTCCAATGAAGTCTTTATTATTTAATTGTTTGTGGAGCTACCAGGCAAAGAATATAGTTATCCTTCAAGTCTTTGCTACGTTTTGTCCAATTTTCTAACTTCTGAATGGGAAATTGTCTAAATTGTGGGTATTCGAATAGTAATTTTGCAATCGACTATCCGCAAATTTTTACCCATTCACAGGTACCGTACTCGAGTAACCATTTCAGCACTGTATGCGATACATCCATTACCCCTGGGGGTAGTCCCCACTCCTATGGATTTGAGCCCCACCTTCTACGTGTACCTCCCAAACTAAGCCTTGCCCCAGCCATAGCCTCATATATTCTGATAACTTACTATACAATTAAGGGACACATCCATTACCTCTATGGTCCCTACCCATATCCCCAGGGAACTGGGCCCCACGCTCCTGAATTAAACCTCGCCACACCTCACAACCCCATTTATTTTGGAAGCTTACATCATTGTACACTTATGGAGGACATCCCACCCTCAGGGAACTGAGCTTCACCACATAGCCTCATATATTCTGATATATCACATATAATTTTCTTCACCAATCCTTTTCAAGACTAACCGTATGTAGTCTTTGTGGCATGTGACCCCTTAATATCTTTGTCACATCAAATTGTGGCCAGATTTGATTTAGGCAAATGAGGGCTAACAATCATATGGTAAGAACCCCTGATGAGCTTGTCTGAATTTTGCCTGCTAAAAAACTAGGAATTAGAAACTAATTAGGAAAACTGTCCATCCTCTGTTAGAATATTTATTGTCCTATGTTAATTTGTAGTGATGCTGACATTATGATTTAGGATCTCAGCTCTCATGCCCCATTCTGTCCTCTTGACATCGGGGAGAAATGAGCAACTAATTTGGGAGATTTTGATGTGTGTGCACCTTGTCCTATTAAATATAGTGTAGATTAGGGCTCCTAATCAGAACCGGGGTGCCCAGTTAGCCTAATCAAGTCTGTCCTGCTTGCATACCTGTATGGTAAACAGGATTCCTGACAAAAAGTTACTAGTCTGATTTTGTATTTAAAATAAAATTATAATTTCAGGCATGAGGTGAAACTGTATGGAAAGGTCATCACAATAACTGTGCCCCCTGTAAAATCTACGAGGCCTCTTGTTATAAAACTTGAAGTTGAGACAAAAGACCAAGGAACCACGATATTTAAGTTGGTCGCATTCAATGAATTCGCGAAGCGACTGAAATCAAGATTCAAACTTGGACAGGTGGGTATTGTGTGAGCTTATCTACTTCTGTCAGGTTTATGATGGCATGATATTTCAGTGGGACAGCACTATAAAATGGCAGCATTAGATCTGTTCTGTTACAAGTAGGTTCCATCTCTCTGTCATGATATAACTAAAACAGTGTTAACAGTAACGTTAAACTCACTCACTCATTCGGTCAGATATATTCATTGACCAATCAACATCATCCATTACCAAAGCATGAGTGGCAGTCATTCATTTTTAAACGTGATCTTGATGTAATCTTGATCTAAACTTGATCTACGGGAGTTGAAACAGCACTCCTCACAACAGCTTCTCCATAAACAAAAACCCTTCCTGGGTGTGATTTACACTCATAGAATCATATTACAGGAGTGATTAATGACATGCTGTATAATGAACGAAAGATTGGAGTGGACATCACAGCTAAACAGAATTTTGTAATGTGCACTCTATCACTGGGCGATGTAGACCCGTAGGGTCTAATGGTCCTGTTCTAATACTGAGGAAAACTTGAGCACAAGTAGTTCCATTGCCAGGGTGAATGGTTGTTTATTGAACTTCTCTAGGCTTTGAGAAGAAAAGCAGTCTTAAGAAAAGAGTCCTCGTGTATTCAGCTACTGCAGATAGTTTGGGGCAACTATTTTGGCTAGATTTTGTACCACCAGGTCTATATTAGTGAAGTTAAATATTTTCTGATATTCCTATGTATATTCAGATGTCATTTTCACAGAGCTTTTCTCTTTTAGAGTATGAATACAATATGGATACCGTTCTGGGGTTGCGGTAGAGAGTTTTTCTGAGAGGACATCATAAATCGCTGGCTGATAAAAACTTTAACCAGTGCACGTAATTTATGCAGAAGAAAATAATTTAAGGCATACTTTAAGTTTGGCATGTTGGCAAGAAATTATAATTTTCTAGGCTCCCATTCTTGCAGAAATTGTATGCACAGTATGTAACTTGGGGACTTACACACACATCCCCTCCTCCAGACCCTCTATACCAGGTGGATGCAGACAAATGCATGACCTAGGTCAATAGCTTGGTTCACTTGGCTGGATAGGATCAATTGCAGGCATCATGTTTAAATAGAATTGACCTACATGTACCCACTGGGAGCATTTGTAAGCTCCATGATCAGAGTTATTATCCCCCCCCCTTTAATTAGAGGGGGACATACAGCGATCGCTTTGTCCGTCCGTCTGTCCGTCCAAATTTCTTGTCCGCGCAATATCTTGGTTAATATTTGATGGACAGGATTGAAACTTGCATGGAATGTGGCCAGTGCCTCGTAGTTGTGCAGCATAGAGTTTTTTCCGAGTTCCGGTATAATTTTCAAGAGTTACGACCCTTTTTCTGAAATCTCTGTGAATGAGACTTGTCGGGGCTGAATCTTGGTTAATATTGTATGGACAAGAATATGAAATTTGCATGATATGTGGTCAGTGCCCCACAGTTGTGCAGCGTAGAGTTTCTCCCCGTTTCGCTGATATTTTCAAGAGTTATGGGCCTTTGTTCTTGAAATCTCCGTGAATTGGGACTTGTCCGAGCTGGATCTCGGTTAATATTGTAGGGACAATTATGAAATTTGCAGGATATGTGGTCAGTGCCCTGTAGTTGTGCAATGTGAAGTTTCTCTGCGTTTTGCGTATATTTTCAAGAGTTCTGGCCCTTTTTTCTTCAAATCTTTGTGAATTGGAACTTGCCCGGACTGGACCTCAGTTAATAATATTGTATGGATAAGTATGAAATTTGCAGGATATGTGGTCAGTGCCCTGTCATTGTGCAGCGTGAAGTTTCTCTGCATTTCACGTATATTTTCAAGAGTTATGGCCCTTCTTTCTTCAAATCTTTGTGAATTGGGACTTGTCCAGGCTGGATCTCGGTTAATATTGTACGGACATTATGAAATTTGCAGGATATGTGGTCAGTGCACTGTAGTTGTGCAGCATGAAGTTTCTCCACGTTTAGCTTATATTTTCAAGAGTTATGGCCCTTTATTCTTGAAATCTTGAAGAATTGGGACTTGTCCGGGCTGGATCTTGGTTAATATTGTATGGACAAGTATGAAATTTGCATGATATATGGTCAATGCCCCATAGTTGTGCAGCATGACGTTTCTCTGCTTTTAGTTATATTTTCAAGAGTTATGGTCCTTTGTTTATCAAACCTAAGTGAATGGGATATATTTATTTGCCCAGGCTGGATCTCAGTCCATAACCGATTTGGACCGGTAATATGGCTATAAAAATGTTATTCTACATTCCAAAGCAGACCACATTGGTCCTGAAGTATGAAATTACCCCCAAAATCGACCGTAGAGGTCCATGTCCCCCGCTAGCAGCACCAGTTATGGTGGATTACATCCACCATAACTGGCGCTGCTGCTGCGGGGGCCATGGACCTCTATGGTCGATTTGTTTTGGTCGATGATATCTCATATCATTGATGAAGAGTATGATTTGAAAATGGAGATATCCAACTGCTTATAATCCAATATGGCTGACGGCGGCCATATTAGATTACGCACATTGCTGAAAAACAATCCCAACCGCCCTCTCACCAATGTCCAGGCACTCCCCAAGTTTGAAGTAGATCAGTTGAATCGTACTCCAGATATTGTCCGGACAAGATCCAACTGCTTATAATCCAATATGGCTGACGGCGGCCATATTAGATTACGCACATTGCTGGAAAACAATCCCAACCATCCTCTCGCCAATGTCAAGGCACACCCCAAGTTTGAAGTTGATCGGTTAAATCGTTCACGAGTTATTGTCCGGACAAGAAAATCTTACGGAATTACGGACACCGGTGTTTCTAAGTCCCCCCCCCTACTAAGTAGCGGGGGACAAAAAGAGTTAATTGGGTGCAAAATTCAAAGTTCACTGATCGCTTCATAATTTCACCACAATATACTCCCAAGGAATGTTGGTCTCATAACCAGGTGACATTTTCGGATTTGGCGAAAACCCCGGCCACCATCTTGCATCAAAACATTGTATTATCACTTGTTGGTCGATACTTGGAATATGTATTATGCGAGGCATGGCAAAAAAAATGATGGAACCGAATTTTCATAATTATCAAAATTAGACCTCCACCGACTAATACAGAACAGAACAATGGCAGGGCAGTGTCAGGTTGAAGTGGAAGGGGGGGGGGGGGCATTGAACAATCTCTGATTGCTTCCTTCCTGTGTTCAGTGTTTACTTTATCACTGGTCTAACAACTCCATACCCTGGACACATAGCAGATGGGAATCAATTCTGTGCAATTGTGTTCTCTACATGAAAATACTCTTTCAGATTTTCAGCTGTTGTTAGCTTGTCTGCACAACATGATCATCATTCTACCATTGTCAGAATTTGTAACTGGCAGCAGGAGGTACATGTATAAATATGATGCCATGAGAGGATGCATCCCAGCAGCCCTGTGGGGCTTCCAGGGATTGACCTGGAATGTCATTGTGCACACCGCAGGTCATGGTAAGAATAAGCCTCAGCTCCTCAGAAAGCTTGTCGTAAGAGGCGACTAACTGAGGCACCCGTGGGGTTCCCGGGTGTGAAAAGGAATAGGACCCCACCTGTGTGGTTCCCGGGTGTGAAAAGGAATAGGACCCAATGTCGTGATATGACTGAAATATAGTTGAAAACGACGTTAAATCATATTCACTCACTCACTGCATCCCAGCATAGCTCCAGTCCATCTAACGATAAGGATTTTACATTGTATCCCAATACTGAATTTTTGTCCTTGCTGAATGATTACTTTCTATAATCCCCTGCTGAAAAAGTAAAATATTTTACAAATGTTGGTAACATGCAGAGAAGACATTATTTATCCCATCATTAAGTCAGTTTCATAATAAATAAGGAATTTGTCCCATCTGTCACAAGTTATTTTTTTAAATATATACATGTGCTACATGTACAATTACTCTAATGCACTAGAGATCCTTGTTGAGAGAATTGTGTGAGACTTGACGAATTGTGTGGCTCTTGGGACGTAACATCAAAAGAGTTAGTGGATTTATTCCAACAGCCTATTTTGATAGTTATAGCCCCGTTTCAGTGCAGAAGGCTCTAGTTAAATAGTTAAGCCTCTAACTTCTTAATCTTCAGATATATTGGATGCTTGTTCTGTCAGTCTGTACACAGATAATCACACTTTGATTTCCATAATTTGGAACTGAAATCCTGAAATTCCTCTCCGGTCAAAAAAAATCTATTCTTTCTAATCATGCCGGGCAGTACCACAGCACAGTCTCATAGCACAACTTCTATGCTGCTATTCAGTCCTAATTCTTTGCTCTACGGAATGCGTAGATATGTGTTTGAAATGGCCTCATATTTTCTGACTGTATTTCATATTCAGTGTCCGGAAGCATACTTTTAATGCATGTATTTTAACTATTTACAGAATCACATCATTTGTGGTATAAAGATTGGGAAAATAAAAGAGGAATTCAATGACACTGCCCACCAATGGCAGGGTGTAATGGAAGAAACGTTTGTACATGTGATGTTGAAAGGAGGTTAGTTTGGGTTTCCATGGCTTTTAGTTTTATTGATATATGTCTATGAAAATATTTTTGTTTCTCATAGTAATGCATTGATTCAGATTGACATATGAGCCCATCTGAATACGAGCAGGTGTTACTGAAACGAAGAATGAAAACCCAAAAACAAAGACCCTTCCCCAAAAGTGCTCTGAAGTGGGTCTTCCATATTCGGTCTTCGTTTTGGTATTGGCCCAAAATACATGGGCAAATATAAAATGAACACCCTGCGATGTCTGGGCTGGGTCATGTCAAGGGGGATCGAAGGGGTGTGGAATGCAGTAATTGCATATCTGTTGTTCACATCGATTGGATAAAAGCAGTATTTGTCAGGTTAGTGGACCACACAACCCAGACACAGAAGATCCCAAACTTCAGATGAAATAGACTAATTTGCAAGGACATGTTTGGGGATAGAGTATACTATCCAGTGTAAATGCATTAAATTGTATTCTGTTAAAATTAAACTAATCATTACTTCCTGTTCCCAATTTTTATCGAGCACGTACCTTTAGCTGCGGAAAGCTCGATATAGGTGCCACAATGATGTCAGTCTGTCTATCTATTTGTCTATCTGTCTATCTGCAGGACCAAGTAAATGTTTAAGTTTTGGACTTGCAAATTTTCTCTCAAGAACAAGTAAATGTTAAAGTTTGATCCTAACTCCTGCCCAACCGCCGAACCCCGCATATTTCAGATGCTCACATCGGGCTACACATATTGAACTCATCCACTACCCTCGGGGAGCATGTCCCCATCTCTGGGACCCCAGGACCAAATAAATGTTAAAGTTTTGGACTTAGAAGATTTTCTTGTCCACAGCTTCTCAGTCTCACCTATGTCTCCTAAACTAAGGCCAGCCCGACCCCCCAAACTTTCATATATTCCAAATGCTTACATCTGGCTACACTTATTGAACCCATCCATTAACCTCGGGGAGCATGTCTCCATCCCTGGGGCACCGAGCCCCACCCTATATTTTCTAAACTAAGCCTTCCTGAAGCCATATCCTCATATAGTTCGGGAGCTCAGATCATCCTGTACACTTATTCAACCCATCCACTATCCCCGGGAGCATGTCCCCACCCCTGGCTCCGAGCCCCACCCTAATATCAGGGGTTGAAATGTTTGTTCACTGCCAAGGAGCCATTGGCCCCTAAGGTGAAAATTTCTGGGGGCCAAAATATTTTTTTAGGGGCCACTATTTTTCCAATAAAGTCAAACAATGAAAAACTAACGACATTGGTGTTGATTCGTTGCCTTTATTCAATATACTCTGGAAGAATCATTCAGCACCCATCGACGAATTTTTTTTCAAGTCAAAACGCTTGCAAATTTCACAAACCATAACGTTTTTGGCCAAGTTATATTTCAACCAGGGTCTTGATAAAGTCCACTGTTTTTGGAAACATCGTTTGAGTTTGTTAATTCCATCGCTCTTACCTGCGGTGGGCATACCAGTGTTAGGAATAGGAGAAGAAATAATGGAGGGCATGACGGCCGATGTTAGCGTGACGGTTGATGTCTGGTCAACGCTTGGGTTGGACGATGCTATTGTAGATGTTCTCTTCATTATAAATCCCATCAGGCTGGATTGTTTTGTTTTACTCTCCATCATGGACACAAAAGCAGTCGCTGCAAATAGCCCGCAGACGATCAAAAGAGCTGTCAAACTAAAACACGCCATTTCCACATCACTGAAATTTCTGCAGCACAAAACTTCGTACGAAAACGAGGCTCAACCACGTGGTGATTTTCGGAAACCTCGAAGCTGTGAATTTACAATGTAATCTGCAAGATGCCCGAAACGATGCACTCTTCTTTGCGGAGGTAACTTTGCTAAACCGCCTCTCCGTTCAGTGAGACTCCCGTGAAATGATTTGAAGCGGTCGTATTAAAAACTGCGCGGAGCTTAATTTCAACTGCGCGTGGATTATTTGATGGATTTTTCTTTATTTGCTGACGAGCAGAATATTGATATTAATGAAACAGACAACAAAATCCGCAAAATGTAGACTATATGTCGCTTGAAACGAGAGAGAACGAAATTCAAATGCGCGGAAATTATGTTTCACTGCCCGGAGATTCGCTTCGCTGGAATGGAATCGTTAATATTAGAGCACATTATCCTACCTTATTCGTACTCCACTCAGATTCGCTTCGCTCGAACTAAGTCTGATGTGTATGAATTGTATCTGTCCGAACGTAAATTGAGTATAAATTTCAATGCAGAAGAATCTGTGTGGGGTGAAGCTGCCATGGATTTCCGCGCAGTTGAAGTTTACGCCAAATTTGCTTACGGGATCGATTTCCGCGCAGTTAAAATTTATACTTAATTTACGTTCGGACAGATACAATTCATACACATCAGACTTAGTTCGAGCGTAGCGAATCTGAGTGGAGTACGAATAAGGTAGGATAATGTGCTCTAATATTAACGATTCCATTCCAGCGAAGCGAATCTCCGGGCAGTGAAACATAATTCCCGCGCATTTGAATTTCGTTCTCTCTCGTTTCAAGCGACATATAGTCTACATTTTGCGGATTTTGTTGTCTGTTTTATTACTATCAATATTCTGCTCGTCAGCAAATAAAGAAAAATCCATCAAATAATCCACGCGCAGTTGAAATTAAGCTCCGCGCAGTTCCGCGCAGTTTTTAGTACGACCCATTTGAAGCAAAGCAAAACACAACCTCGCCACCAGGGGTCGCTCTCCGCTGGAAAATTGGCCGCTCCGACGAACCCCTTGGTCCCATAATACATTGAGAAATTCTTTCACGTGGCCCCTTCCGGTTCCATTGGAACATATCCTATTCTTTATAGAACGTCAGTCATGTGTCATTTTCATGGCCAGTGTCATAACGTCATGACGTCAAAATAAAAAAATGTTTCGCAAGAATGCATAAAGAATTCTATCTTTCAGACGCGCTCGTAACATTCATGACGTCGGGACGTCGGCTTGATCCCCACAGATACGCTCGCGTTATGTTCTAAATTCTAGGGTTTTGTGTTCTATCCAATGACCGATCGTACTGCCGAGCGCCCTCCCAGAGCATAGTAGGGAGGACAGGATCGGATAGCTCTGGTTTCGAGATTGAGCAAAACAAAACTACATCGCTGTGGAGAGTTGCAAAACGGACAACGACAACAACATAAGCATTGACAAATTATGCAATTTTGACGGCGGCGATACTACAGCTTCCGGAAGATGTAGTGTACTGCCAGGGTTAGATGCAGGATTTTCGCCAAAGTCCTTGTTTGAAAATAGCTTTGTTGTTATTTGAAAAAACTAATTTTGCAAAATAGCTAATATCACTCAAATCGTGTTGAACATGCCAAAACATTGTCAGTTTGTGTTCTTTGAGTGTTTTACACAAACTACTGTGCCTTTTGCCCCTGATATTCATTTTAATCTATGAGTTTTCTAAAATAAAGTCATTTGATTTTGTGGAAAAATGGTCATTTGATTTTATAGTTGTGTCCTTTTTAAGGACGCTGTGAGACCCTGTATCTAACTCTGACTGCGATAGTACAACAACATGGGATTTTTTGTTAGGAGCCACTGGCGAGGATGGGCATTATTTCTAGTCGCCAAGACGAAATGTTACTCGCATTTGGCGACCAGTAGCTAAATAATATATAGCCCTCAAGAGTATGAGGGCTATAGGTCGGCCCCAGTCACCTCCAGCGAGGGTTTTAGATAATTTTATTACGAATCACCCACCTCTGAAACTGCCGTACATCTAATCTCTATCCCCTCCTGCGCACTATTTTACAATCTTGAGCACTATTGTGAAATAGTAACGAATATATCGCCGTCTGAATTTTCCAGTCGAATTCCACTTTAAACGCGCCATGTTAACCATATACAGTGACGTCACCAACATGGCGGCGCAGAGAGTTGAAGTTTACGACTGGAAAATTCAGACGGCGATATATGCGTCACTATTTCACAATAGTGCTCAAGATTTTAAAATAGTGCGCAGGAGGGGATAGAGATTAGATGTACGGCAGTTTCAGAGGTGGGTGATTCGTAATAAAATTATCTAAAACCCTCGCTGGAGGTGACTGGGGCCGACCATTATTTAGCTAGCGACCAGGCGACCAGTTATTTCAAACACTGCCTATATCTTCTAAACTAAGCTTCGCCCGACCCCATACCATCATATTTTCCCGCAGCTTACATGATCCTACACTTATTTAACCCATGCGCTACCCATGGAAGCATGTCCCACCCTCGGGTCACCATGCCCCACCATCCATCTCCTAAACTAAGCTTCGTCCTGGAGCTCATGTTTTCCTGGAGCTTACATCATGCTGCACTTATTCAATCATATTTCAGTTTCTAATTTTATATCTCTTATTTGTGATACTAACCTATTATTAGGTATGAGATGCAATGTACATTGTATATACAGGCATATATACCAAATCACTTACAGTACGGTAAACATTCCAACCATTCAATCATCTTTCCTATTTCGATCACCCCCATTATATCGCGAAGTTTACGATCGGAAGTTCTAACTCAGATACGATCACCTCATGAAGTGGCAGTCTCGCATTCCAACGTAAATACGATCACCGCTATGTGCTCAGCTCACAGAACCGACAAATCACGCGGAACGACCATTGACGGTGCTGACCATCTTTTAATGTTGTCATGATGAAGGGTGATTAATGGAAGGACAATGATGAAACTGTTTCTCTGTTAGGGGCCTACTTGTCCGCATCACGGCTTCTGTGTTTTCTCACCACCTGGAGATATTACCTATCTGAATTATCTGAAATCATTGAATGTTGTAAGTAGAGAACTGTTAATTGATCTTTGTTTCTATAAGGAAATACGTCTATTACCCCCCCCTTTTTTTTTCGTCTTCGCTGGCTATCCAAAATCTGCCGTTGATACCAGCCGGTGTGATAAAATTGCTGTTGTCGACCTTTCAATCCAGCTATTTGAGCCGGTGAAATGATCACAATTCCATTCCTTTTCTTCCGTTAAAAGCATTCAAAGCCAAGATAGAACAAGTTTGAATGAGGGTGTTGTGAAAATTATATACAGGACGGTCAGGGGTCACACATTAACACACAAACCTTTAATACTGCAACGTTAATTTGAAACCCCTTCAATTGTCTCTTGCTGGTGAATCGCGCATCCCCACGTATATTCCTTTATTAGCCCACCATCACCAGATGGTGGGCTGTTCAAATCGCTTTTCGTCCTTGGTCCGTCGTCCGTCAGTCCGTAAACAATTCTTGTTATCGCGATTTCTCAGGAACTACTTTATGGATCTTTCTCAAATTTGGTACACAGGTTCCCTAGTTGTGCAAGATACCTTGTTTGGTCCGATTCGAAAATCCAATATGGCCACCAGGCAGCCATCTTGGATTTCCCCATGAAACCTTGTTATCGTGATTTCTCAGGAACTACTGAATGGATCTTTCTCAAATTTGGTACACAGGTTCCCCTTGGGGTCTAGTTGTGCAAGATACCTTTTCTGGTCCGATTCGAAAATCCAATATGGCCACCAGGCAGCCATCTTGGATTTCCCCATGAAACCTTGTTATCCAGGCCTGGCCTTTCGAGGAGCGCAATCGCGCTCGCGCTCCATCACGCTCCTAATTTTTTTTTGAGGAGCGTCATTTCCGTGCACCTCGGTTCGTCAGTGTGTGTTGTTGTTGTTGTAATACCATCAAGCACTGTTGTACAAATTTGGTACGCAGGTTCCCCTTGGTGTCTAGTTGTGCAAGATACCTTTCCTGGTCCGATTTGAAAATCCAGTATGGCCACCAGGCAGCCATCTTGGATTTCCCCATGAAACTTTATCGTCATTTCTCAGGAACTGCTGCATGGATCTTTCTCAAATTTGGTACACAGGTTCCCCTTAGGGTCTCGATATGCAAGATGCCTTTTTCGGTCCGAATCGAAAATCCAATATGGTCACCAGGCGGCCATCTTAGACTTCCCCATGAAATTTTGTTATGATTTCTCAGGAAGTACTGCCTGGATCTTTCTCAAATTTGATACACAGGTTCCCCTTGTGGTCCAGTTGTGCAAGATACCTTTTCTGATCCGATTCCAAAATCCAATATGTCCATCAGGCGGCCATCTTGGATTACCCCATGAAACATTGTTATTGCGATTTCTCAGGAACTACTGCATGGATCTTTGTTAAATTTGGTACACAGGTTCTCCTTGTCGTCTAGTTGTGCAAGATACCTTTTCTGGTCCGATTCGAAAATCCAATGTGGCCAACAGGCGGCCATCTTAGATTTTCTCATGCAACTTTGTTATCGTGATTTCTCAGGAAGTACTGCATGGATCTTTCTCAAATTTGGTACACAGGTTCCCCTTATGGTCTAGTTGTGCAGGATACCTTTTTCGGTCCGAATCAAAAATCCAATATGGCCACAAGGTGGCCATCTTGAATTTCCCCTTGAAACATTGTTATCGTGAATTCTCAGGAAATATTTCATGGATCTTCTGAAATTTGGTACACAGGTCCCACATGGGGCCTAGTAGTGCAAGATACCTTTTTTGGTCCGATTCGAAAATCCAAGTTCCGCTTCAAATTAATACGGTATTCTCGAGTTATGACGTTGCATCACAAGAGTCGGCGGATCAAATGGTGGGGCATATTCTATATATTGACTATAGAGAATATCCATACCTTCACCTTCCATATCAAGGAGTTCAAATAATTCGGAATTAAAATGTATTTCTTCAAATTTTAAATCAGTTTTCTTTAGTCCATGCAGTAACAAGTGCACTGCTCCACCCTTTCGTCTGCCGGCGGGTCGGCCATGAAGGAACGTCACTCTTGTGACTCAACGTCACAACTCGACAACTGTAGACTACTGCATGTTTCGATCCAAGGGAGATAATCAGGATTCAGGCGCTTCAGAAGTTTCAACATTACTGCGCGGGCCGGATCCCTTGTACCATCTTACTATTTTCGAGAATGGTATCTTAAAAGAGATATCTCAAACTAGCCCAGTAAACAGAACAGAATTAGCATTCGTTCCTAATTATGAAATCTTAAGTATGTTTCATAGCTCATGCCAAAGTGTCAAAGAGATTGGTCCTCGCTTCCAGTACCCAATGATGACATGTACAAAATTTTTTTTTTAAAAAAATACTACAAAACAAAGGCGAAGGATCCTCGGTGCATGTACATTCACTGTCAGACTAACTTTGCTCATTTCTCTTGTATTATAACAACCGACATAAGTACAGTTTCCAGAAATCTTGAAACTCCTGAAACTTAGATTATATCTTGGTGTTTTTCAGTGTCCCTTTTCCGATCTTTTTCGCTCAGATTCGAAATTCTGTAAACAAAATTACAAATCAATCGTTTGTTCTTAGTAACTATGGACAAAAAGATCCTCTAGTCATTAGCTTACAATTATATCGGACAATGGTGGGCGCCAAGATCCTTCAGGATCTCTCGTAGTACATGTATTTACTAATAGTTTTATGACATTATTTTATTTCAGAAGTACAATATCAAAACAGGGGCGGTGGGCGGGGGGGGGGGGATCCCGCAGTACTGAATCCTTTAGTTCATAATTTTGTGTCGCCTTAAATGAGGGACATCATTTCCTTCAATTTTGATATCAAATTCTGGTTTATCCTAAAGCTTTTCTACGAGCCATATTTCTGTCCACACATTTAACTTACTATATTAATTAAAACTTTAAAGTTTTAATCAGTTTGTGATCTCTCAGTCTTCACCAGTGCACTTGATTATGTAGCATTACAGTATGATTGGACACAGTTGCCATTATAGTCTTTTATTTGCATACAAATGTGAGGGTTTACCACAGTCCTGGTGTCTCATCGCATAATGGAGATGATAGCTTTACGCCAACTATTGCGTTGTTTATAGCTTTGTCAGAAACAGGATTTTTTTGTTCACCTAGCTATCATCACACAAAGTTACACCAAGAACGTGCTCCAAATTGCACATCTATTGTTTCTAACTACACATGTACATGTATTCATCAGATCTACGCAATGAGATGTTTAAGCTTACTTTGAAAAAGAAATGTAATCTTTATTTGAAGTTATAATATAGTTCCTCCTTCAATCCAACCTCAACATCACTGACATAGAAATCATATTTTTTAGATCTGGCATTAGCCAGAGGCTCTTTAGAATGCTGTTGGGAAATGGACAAAAGTGCAAACCGACTCACGGGATAGCCTTACGTTGCATGAAAGTAGTTCCACAGAGATGAGTTTTGGGGATCCTTAGTGGTTGAAAGGCTTTTGTATGTCTATATTTAGTCACTAATAGTCACTTCGCATATATTTGATCCCTTATCTGCATTAAATATTACTCGGTTCATTGTTTTCTCACAAAATATGAGATTAATACGCTCTAAAGTATGGCAGACTGGTATCATCACTTTACCAAAGCTTGGACTCTGCTGAGAAACTTATACAGTTTAGCTGGTTAGGTGTATATGTGAGAGATGCTCTACCATAGCAGCCAACCTGGCTCATTATCACCTTTGCAGGCCACTGTTTGCTTTTCTCACAAGAGCAAGCTGTAATATATCTTATAATCTTTTCCTATCTTGTACTCCACCAGTCAACCTGTGGGATATCCAGAAAGTGTAATACATGTCTTGTCTTATCCTAACTTGTGACATAACCATCATCAACCTTGATGTCCAGCCCTTCTCACTCATAACACTAAATCAATCTCTATTTACCCCTAGGTATAATCTCTCTTATTTACCCCTAGGTACATGTATGTTCTGTACAAACTGACCTTAATCCCCGGTGGGTATTTAGGCCTAGAGTTCATTCCACTGGCCCCTTTTTCCATCGAATTCTCAACAGATCAGTTTGCAGTTTCAACGCAACACCAACAATACCATGTTAAAGAAGGTATCATATTGCTTTCTTTATGCTGGTTAAATTAACATGGTGGTCATGGTGTTCATCTGGAATCCTGAACTGACGTATTGGAGGAATTATGTATCAAGATAAAGAGCAAAATTCAGCTATTTTGGTTGAGTCAAGGTTGGATGAGCACCTACTGTAGTGTCTAATTGGACGGAAATTAATTGGGTACATGTAACACATGGTTAGCGTAACGTGTGCAACTTCCCTCATTATAGGACTACCTTTCATTGTTCCCACAGATCAATTTCACATAAACTACGATAGAAGTAACTCCGAAAATGGAAGTCATTGTGATATAATATTCTATATTTCGGCTTCCATTTTCGGAGCTACTTTTATCCTAGGACTGCCTTTCTTTGGTATGTTCAACTTCATTATGTCGGTACCTTTTAAGAAGGGCCGTTCGCGCCATAAATCCAAACGTTTAATAAATTTAAACGTTTAACTTGCACCAACCAATCAGATGTCATGAATTGACATTTGGAAGACCTTTCCTGTCCAGAAGCAAACGTTTGCTGTTGTAACGTCCAATACTTTAGACGTTTCCTGTCCAAAGGCAAACGTTTCCAGTAGTAATATTCGAGACTTTTAAACGTTTCCGGTTTAAGGGAAATCGTTACCGGTTGTGATCGTCCAGTCAGATTTTTTCATTGCTGACGCGTATGTTCAAACCTCAACATCAACATGTGTCCACTGGCAAAACGTTTCCTCTATGTAGTCTGTTTGAACCAATCAAAATAACCCTTACAAATATTCGCGAATATTGTATTCCTCATGCCCACCGTGCATCATGTCCTGCGCAAATTGTCCCGGTGCCAAAGATATTCTCCAAAACCTAATTTGTAAGAACGGTTTTCATTGGTTAAAATACACTACATACCGGAAACGTTTGCCAGTGGAGATTTGCACGTGTTGGTGTAGATGTTGGAATACATGCAGCCCAAATAAAAAATCTGATTGGACGATCACAACCGGAAACGTTATCCTTTTAACCGGAAACCTTTAAAAGACCGAATTTTTCTTTTGACATGGAACGTCTGAAGTCGCGAATTTACAACTGGAAACGATTGCTTTTTAACAGGAAAATGTCAGTTCATAACATCTGATTGGTTGGTTCAAGTTTAAACATTTAAACTTTTTAAAGCTTTACAATTCTTAAACGTTTAAGAAGTTAAAACGTTTAAAGGATGCGTTTATGGTGCGAACAACCCTTCATACATGTATACCTTGTCACAGGATTTAACTTGTGATTGTGTTTTAGCCACATACATTCGTGTCTGGTGCCACCTGTGCCTAACTTGAAATTAAATATATAATTGTGCGTTTATTTCATTACAAACTTATCCCCCAATAACCCAGCTACCAGATCTCATTAAAGCCCATAGGCTCTAGTTATTAAATGTACATGTATTGTTATTTTGAATGATGTTCATTGCCAATGATGTGCCACCCTGAAGGGCTCGATCTTTTTGCGAAGCTGCATGTATTATGAGAGAATATAAACTCATTAGAAATGTTCTAGTTTGGTTCCCAGGTTCCATAATGCCCTAAGATATTGCTCATGAAAGATCAGTATCATTCTTTAGGATCTCTTGTGTAGGCTAAATTGGAGCGATATGCAAGAGGTTGAAGGGACTTGGTCTGCTTCATTGTGTTAGATACAATGACGTCAGAGGGATTTTTCTCTATCCAGTAGTCCTAAATTTAATGCAAAAGTGAATGGAAAAAACTAAAAATAATAGTTAATTTGAACAGATACATGTACAATCTTTGCACTCTCAAGTTTTGGAAGTTTTTCTCGAGATCTGCTATGCTATAAAGTCTCATGTTAAAACTTTCTGAGGTTGCAAAGGGAATGATTAGTGGTCAATTTCCGTTGTATCCTAAGGCAATCACATACTAATGGTTTCTTGATCACATATTCCAGAATTTTTTTTTTAAAAAACGCTGCCACTATGGAGTATATACTGGGTATATATGCCTATATCCTATATAGAAAAATATATGATCAATGGGATAGAAATGAAAATTGCCCGACTCCGAATTATAAAACATGCCCACCTCTCAATTCTGATAGGATATGAATCCTTATTCTGGCTATATGCATATATCCGTATATCTAGAGCGATTTGTAGAGGTCTTCAAATAAGATACTCCTCTACATGTAGCATTATTTTCTGGTACTCTTATAGTATTACACCACAAGGTGGAGGGGAAAGTGACATGATGCTACCATGTAGGGAAATTTAGTAAATTTAATGTATCTGTGTCCACTGATGAATAAGGCATAAGATATGGGCATGCACACTGGTGACCGAAAGCAATTTCTCTGAGATGAACCAGATGAATATCTTGTTTGAAGACCCACAAATCACTCTGGATGGCAGAACAATCGAATTTCACAAAATCTTCAATGCCTGGTGAAAGAATATAGTAGGAGGATTGGTACCATATCAGTGAGGTGTATGTGCTTTATAATCTTGTGTTGGGCGAGAGAGGAAAATTTGATTTCTAGCCTATTGGTATATTATAGTATATAGGGTAGAAGGATATATACCCAGTGTATACTACATACCGGTTGTGCTTTATTTCTTTATTTTTATAGAATATGTGATCAGCTGCCTTTAGTTTGCGAGTGCCTTAGGTTGTATCTAAGAGAATAGAGGTACGGTATTTTTGTCCCAGACTTGGCTATTGTACATATCATTTCATGATACATGAAGAACAGAGACGAGTGACATCTTCATGTACCTAATTCATTGTCAAATATATGTAAAAATTTCCATTGTGTGTTTTATGAACTAGCTACATTAGATACCCTGGCAGCTGATCAGAAACTTGGCGTTGGCACTTATGAGATTGGGCAAATCCCTTTCATCCAGTTAGAGTCAAAGAAAGACTGGCTGCCCTCGTAAGTATATGTATATTCAAATGCCTTTGTTTGCTTAATACACTGTACGGTACTACCCTTTCACAGCATATATATATGAAAATTAGGAAAGGATAAATAATGCATTTACCTCGACAAATAAAACATCGGCATATTCCAAAGTGTTCACTCTATAAATTCGCTAGCCTATTCAACAGTACCATCTCTCATCGCATAAACCTCTGCGTGATGGCCTGTCAATGTGTGTTGAGGTATTCAGAATCCTGGATCCAACAGAAACTGACATGAAGGCGGCATTTCTTTAGTTGTTGACATTTTCAACGACCAATGAAATTTGGCTATCAAATATGCCGTCATCATCGATTTCAAATTTTCAAAGTGGCAACTGGACTAGTCCATCTCCAGGAGCAAAAGGTGTAATATATAGCACTGAACTCCTCTGATATGGTTCAATCATATTTTATTACCAGAAAACCAGAGAAATGTTTCTTTGAAATAAAGGAAATAAAGAATTTATTACCGGGAATATACCCAGTGGGTCCTTATGAACCTTTGACACTACCTGTCTCCCCATCAAATCCACCACCTGTGAATATACCTTGTACATGAGATCATCCCTGGCGCCAGGAGGGTGGGTCTAATGAGACTCCCTTATCTTGTGCTATATGTTTTCGCTGTTTTGAGTTTTCAGGGTGCGAAACATTCTTTAGAGAAGTTTTATGATTTGATAACCAGGGTGTATATTCCCATAGTCGGATAAAAATATTTGCATACTTTGAGAGGTGACCCAAAATCAAGCAAATTCAAAATGAAACAAAACAGCTAGAGCTGAAAGAATGTATCAGCCGCTATTTTCTCATCCATTAAATATAGTGAGCTCTATGATCCGTTGTTTCAGAGATGTGATAAAGTGGAACAATATTAAATAACAAATTAAATATGCCCAAATTATATGAAGTTTGGGGAGAGAGAGTTGTAAAAATGTACAAAATATGTAGTTTGTTGGCAAGTATTCAACAGGAAATTAATAACTGGTTACTTTTTTAGCCCACCATCACCAGATGGTGGACTGTTCAAATCGCTTTTCGTCCGTGGTCCGTCGTCCGTCCGTAAACAATTCTTGTTATCGCGATTTCTCAGGAACTACTTTATGGATCTTTTTCAAATTTGGTACACAGGTTCCCCTTGGGGTCTAGTTGTGCACGATACCTTTTCTGGTCCGATTTGAAAATCCAATATAGCAATCAGGCAGCCATCTTGGATTTCTCCATAAAACTTTATTGCAATTTCTCAGGAACTACTGCATGGATCTTTGTCAAATTTGGTACCCAGGTTCCCCTTGTCGTCTAGTTGTGCAAGATACCTTTTCTGGTCCGATTCGAAAATGCAATATGGCCACCAGGCGGCTATCTTGGATTTTCCCATGCTACTTTGTTATCGTGATTCTCAGGAAGTACTGCACGGATCTTTCTCAAATTTAGTACACAGGTTCCCCTTGTGGCCCAGTTGTGCAAGATACCTTTTTTGGTCCGATTCGAAAATCCTATATGGCCGCCAGGTGGCCATTTTGAATTTCCCCTTGAAACATTGTTATCGTGAATTCTCAGGAAATATTTCATGGATCTTTCTGAAATTTGGTACAGAGGTCCCACATGGGGCCTAGTTGTGCGAGATAGCTTTTTTGTTCCGATTCGAAATCCAAGTTACGCTTCAAATTAATACGGTATTCCCGAGTTGTGACGTTGCATCACAAGAGTGGGCGGATCAAACGGTGGGGCATATTCTATATATTGACTATAGAGAATATCCATACCTTCACCTTCCATATCAAGGAGTGCATATAATTCGGAATTAAAATGTTTTTCTTCAAATTTTAAATCAGTTTTCTTTAGTCCATGAAGTTGCAAGTGAACTGCCCCACTGTTTCGTCTGCCGGCGGGTCGGCTACATGCAGGGACGTCACTCTTGTGACACGTCACAACTCGACAACTGTATACTACTGCATGTTTCGATCCAATGGAGATAATCAGGATTCAGATAATTTCGAAGTTTCAACATCACTGCGTGGACCAGATCCCTTCAGTATTAAGTATTGTTTTGTTCCATCTCACTATTTTCGAGAATGGTATCTTAAAAGAGATAGCAGAATTAGCATTCGTTCCTAACTATAAAATCTAAGTATGTTTCATAGTTCATGCCAAATTGTCAAAGAGATTTGTCTTCGCTTCCAGTACCCAATGATGACACGTGCAAAAAAAAAAACAAAAAAAAACATACTACAAAACGAAGACGAAGGATCCTCCGTACATGTACATTCAGTTTCACTTTCAGACTAAACTTTGCTCATTTCTCTTGTACTTATAACAACTGACATAAGTAGAGTTTCTAGAAATCTTGAAACTCCTGAAACTTAGAAAGATGATATCTTGGTGTTTTCCAGTTTCCCTTTTTTCATCTTTTTCGCTTCGATTCAAAATTTTGTAAACAAAATTACAAATCACTCATTTGTTCTTTATAATAACAATGGACAAAAACATCCTCTTGTCATTAGCTTACAATTATTGGACAATGGTGGGTGCCAAGATCCTTCAGGATCTCTCGATTAACTTTTTCAGCAATTTGCATCCTGTTTGGGCACATTAGCGTAATCTAATGGAGGGTGTGCCCAAATTAGCGTAATATAAAGCCCTGTGTTCAGTGCATTCCACTATATTAACTCTGAAGATGTCTTCCAATGATGTCATAATCCAGGATTCCAGGTGTTGAAAGGTGAACTTTGCTGCCCTATCAATGATGCATTGTTCTGACCAGAACAAAATCTTGAAAAAAAAGTTCCAGATTACCTTCTTCCCATATTGTGCAAGCCTCCCATTGTAAGTACATCTAGCTATGTTGGGTCTGAATAATTAAGAATGAAATCTTAAAATTCTATAGTTGATCATCTATGAAACAATACTATATTTCAGGAATTATGTTAGAGGTCGTCTGATTAGCAAGAAGTTCAGTACAGAGGAGAAGAGGTTGATCATCTTTTTGAGGGATCCAACTGGCACACTGAGAGTTGTCGCCTTCAGAGACAAGGCTGAAGAGCTCACAACCAAAGGATATCTCTGTATTGATAAGGTAATCCTAACATATGTCTATCCTGCATAAATGGACTGACTCTGGCAGCAGCCAAGGTTCTAGATCTAGTAAGGGCTGTTCCAGAAAAAAGGGGGTGTGGTAAGATTTTTATCTCGCTTCACGAAGTGAAGGGGAGATATTGTGAGTGGGGGGAAGAGGATGTCCGTGTCTGTGTCCCCGGCCATGATAAGGTTTTTGGTTTAGCAAATTAAAAAAAAAAACAAATCTAGAAAATTTTGAACATAAAATATAAAAAAAAATATGGGGGGTGGGTATTCCACCTGGGGGTACTACACCTGGGGTGCTCCAATGTTAAAATCCCTGTGATAAGAGTTTTGCATTTAGCTGAAGTGCACATGTACATCTGTACTAGAAAGTTTGCTGCAGTTGTCAGCTCTCATTGGATGATTACGAAACTTGGTATACATGTTTCTTGTGATTAGAGGATGTACCTCATTCGGAACTCCCAAGCGGAAATCTACGAAGGGGACCGATTCTACGCTCGGGGGATGACAACATGAATTTCCTATGAATCTCAAGATGTGACGCGCCGGAACGGTTTAATACGCATGGCTCCGAAGCCCAATCACTCTCGCGGAAGCCTTAATCCCCGACCAGCAAATATTTCCCTGCGAGTCTCTGATTTACGTCAGATATTCTAAAAACTGTTTATTCTTTTCATTCGAAGCACGTTTCAATAGAAAACCATCAGTTTAAATGGTACACACGCCACGTATTGGCAAGATATAATTCCCGTGACGTCACTGACAGTTCCCTGACAGACCAAAACACACGTGGTGGGCTATGGTAAAAGTACGATTTTCCACATGCTTCCGTGGCTCTTCCAAGCCAAATTTGAAAAACAGAGGCCCATGATCGTCATCGTAATTTGCCCCCTCAATAGTATAATGGAGGATCAGGTACAGACCTTGTGTGAAATGGGGCTGAAATCCTGCTTCCTCAACATAGAGGGGTCCAGTGGCCATACCTATGCTGTTGTGGTCACATGGTCTAGTCATACGTCACATGACCACGCTCTAGTCCAATATGGCGTCAATGGCCTTCGAGGGACATCTCAAACCGGAGATCCCCGAGAAGTTGCGAATGGATGTACCTGTGCTATTTTTTAGATGAAATATTTATTTTTCTCCAAATTATGGCCAATGATAGAGTTTTCTGTTTAGCTGAATTGTACATGTAGGCCTCTATATGTATACATGTACATATAAAGTTTGCTGCAGTTGTCAGCTCTCATTGGAGGATTACGAAACTTGGTACACATGTTTCTTATAATTAGAGGATTATTTTTTTCCAAATTATGGCCAATGGTAAGAGTTTTGCGTTTAGCTGACGTGCACATGTACATCTGTACTTAGAAAGTTTGCTGTAGTTGTCAGCTGTCATTGAATGATTATGAAACTTGGTACACATGTTTCTTATGATTAGAGGATGTACCTGTGCTATTTAGGAGATGAAATATTAATTTTTGTTCAAATTTTGAGGGTTTTATCTAAGTAATCTGCCAATGATAATGTACATGTATATACACACCTGTACATGGAAAGTTTGCTGAGCCTATATACATGTAGCAGTAATCCAGGGTTAGATGCAGGATTTTCGCCGAAGTCCTTGTTTGAAAATAGCTTTGTCGTTATTTGAAAAAACTAATTTTTCAAAATGGCTAATATCACTCAAATGGTGTTGAACATGCCAAGGACGCTGTGAGACCCTGTACCTAACTCTGTAATCTCACACGGGACTGACCTATCCAGAAGTAATATCACCCTGGACTGCAATATGCAGTAGTATTCCCACATGGCACTGACCTATCCAGCCATAATCGTACATGGGACTGACCTATCCCGTTTCATTCCCACACAGGGTTAGCCTATCCAGCAGTAATCCCACATGGGACTGGCCTCCCCAGCTGTAATCCCACACAGGATTGCTGTATGCAGCAGTAATCCCACACTGGACTGCCTATGCAGCAGTAATCCAACACTGGACTGACCTATCCAGCAGTAATCCCATACGAGACTCACCTATCCAGCAGTAATCCCAGACAGGATCAGCCTATCCAGCAGTAATCCCACTTGGGACTGGACTATCCAGCAGTAATCCCACAGGGGACTGGTCTATCCAGCACTAATAACACACGGAACTGGTCCATCCTGCAGTAATCCTACACAGGACTGACCTATCCAGCAGTAATCTCACATGGGACTGACCTATCCAGCAGTAATCTCACTCTGGACTGCCCTATGCAGCAGTAATCCCATGGCACTGACCTATCTATCCTACATGGAATTAACCTATATGGCAGTAATCCCACATGGGACCAGATGTTTTTGTCTGTACCAGATCATCTATTCCAGACATTATTGTCTGTACCACATCACCTATTCCAGACTTTATTGTTTGCTCTACATGTATGCTTTCAATACTGCTGCAGCTTCGGCGGATGACCCTGCAAGGCGAGATTTTGTGGTTCAGTTCAGTTCTATGGTATATGCGTGGTTGGTGGTATACTGTCATTTAACATTAGTGATATAGAGTAAATGGTGAACGGGTGGTTGGGGTCAGAAAAAAGAAATCTTCCCTCCACCCCATGTACCTTTTTCTGGAACAGCCCAAAGAATGTCTGGGTTGTAAAATCTCATTTCTTCCTATGCATTAGTATGGGGAATATTTATCAATGAATGCATGCTCACGAGGGATACATCTTTCTATAGCTTCCTGTAAGCTACATGTCAATCTTAATAAATTAATATCCTATCAATGCTCCCCAATCGTATATGTCGCTATGTATGATCTTACTGATCTCAATTAAATTTGATGTTCAGAGCGCCCAGGTCATGAATATTTAATAGTCTTATGACAGCATGGCCGCATTTTAACTACTTTACTTACAGACTTGGAGGGGGGATAGTGTAATCGTATCCGCTTTAACCCAAGGTTTAGGCTAAGGGTCAGTCCATATTTTCACTCCGTATTATGGTGGCAATCTGGCGGAACCGCGGCAACATCTGAAGATACCCCGCCAGCATGGTGTTTGATTCGGCTGAGCCAACCAAAACGCCCCTACCATTATGTTCCCTTCAATGTTAGTGCAAGCCAGTTAGATCCCACAAGCGACATATCTAAATGGGGGAGCAGATGGGATTTAATTTTAATTAGATTGGCTACATGTACCACAATGCTAACACTGATGTTGAATACATCACATGATCACTTATTGACTTCAAACCTACATGTATAGGCATGGTCTGTCACATAAATGTAATATGGGAAGGGTAAATCCTAAGGGTAAATGATCAGCAGTACCATTATGCATGAGAAGAATCGATCCCCTTAATCTAAATTTCATTGGTATTCATTATTACTTTTCAGGAGTACCGAATTTACAAGGGAAATGGAAGGATTGTAGATGTAACAAACCCACGCTACTCACAAACTAGCCTGGCTGTGCAGTTAGAAATTAGTTTTAACACCAAAATTGAGTGCGTTAAAAAGAGTACAGGTAAAGCCAAACACTATCCTCAAATTTAACAGTTATTGCCCAATTCGGAAAGGGTTTGATCCCCCTTGTTCCACTAGGGGCCGTGCTGGAGCAGAGAACTTCCGGTAAGTACCAAAGGCCCTCACAGTTAGGTTTAGTAATAATATATTCTATTTTTCTAAACAAATTAACTTCCTAATGTACACGAATACAGGATCCATCGGTTCACATAGAAAATATTAACAGAATAGTTTTTCAAACAAAGTCTGGAATATTTTATCAATATATTATTCAAAATAATTGCGGGTGCCTTTGGTGAACGTGAAAATGAGGCGACTACTTCCCGGAAGCAGCTTTTCATACCTCTAACCTCAAAGGGCAGCTGTTATTCAGGAGATCAGACACTTCCAGAAAGGGCTATACATGTATCCTCACTGTTTGTTAAAGGGAAATGTAGAAGTTTTCTTAAGACTTGGCTGGAAATCATTGTTGCAGAGGTAGCTTTATGCTCCGAACTGCTAGTCCTGTTACGACAAAATAAATCGTACATGCCAGGAGATTGCCTCATCCGGGCTGTTTCCGAATATAACTTCTCCAAACCGGTTCAGGCCCGAAGCTTGAACTTCGGCAATCTTCGTGCATGCTCTGAGTTTGCCAGATAAGGGTTGGGACTGATTGAGATAACACGTGAATTCGGGCTGGAATGGAGGGAGGATTTTAATGGGGGATATTTTAACTCTATATCGTTCTGGGTGTTGCTAGCCGGGGCACACATCTCTATGACATCATCACAAATCAATGATCAGGTAAGAGTAAACTGATTATATAGTACAAACTTAAACCCAGATTGTTGAGACAGGAGGAGGCTCTAAACAAAGCTGTGTCGTTTGTTTTCCTTTGTGCACAGACACGAGATTCACAGAACATAAAGAAATTATGGTTGTCCAATTCATTCATTCTTTCGGCAGGTTAGGGAAAATCTCTCTCTAAAAATGGAGGTCAAAAAGGTCGTTTTTGTTCACTAAATTCAATGATATATCAAAAATAGAAACATCCGCCATAGGCGACCATGAATATATTTATCCGCATCGGATGGTATTGAAAAAACAAAATTGTCGTCTATCTAATTTGCATAAGAATAGACGACATGTTTTGTTCTCTGTTAACAATTAGACTATGCACACTTTCATTGGAAAACCACTGTTCCGGTATGTAATAATATTTAACGTAAGTCACCTGAAGATTTTGTAGCGTTATGATGAATAAGTCAAAAGTTATCAAGCAAAAACGACCTTTCTTACCTCCATTTTTAGAGAGAGGTTTTCCCTAACCTGTTCAGCTCATCACATTACTTGACGTCATGGGAGTCCTGCAGAATGAAAGGGAACCTCTATAATATCATGATGTTACATAAATAGTCGGAGACGAGTGTCGGTGATTTACCTTGTGAATGTTTCTATAAATAACCATTGCATCATCGGATGTGATAGGTATGGATGAACATTGGCAGACTTAAGGACTCGAGGCCCGGGGAATAGGCTCAAACTATCGATATTTTTTTCTTTGCATATTTCAAAAGTTGAAGAAAAAACCTTTGAAGTGTTTCTGTTATTTTCCTTAAAAAATGTTTGCAAACGTAAAATTTCAGCTCTCAAAAAATCACTGTCTGTGGAAGAACTCTGCGCTGTGGGGATTAGTGCTCATTGCTCACAGTAAGTGTTACCGCCTGCTGTGACTTCCGCACCTCGGCTAATTACTTGTAATTGCAATACACACAATTCACGCGCTGGGCTCATTTATTATAATTAGTTGTTTTTCTACTACATTCATGCCGGAGCAGCCATCGTTTACAAAATATTGAACAGGAAATTATATGGTCTATCTCAGTGTCTTCGCGCCACATGACAAAATAAAAAAATACAAACACACTGCTCAGGTGGTCAACCATTTCCGGAAAGCATGTGGTATATGCAGATATATATATTGCAAATTTGCGTAATGTTTTTCATAATATCTCACTCGACATTCTATCAACATATCTTACTTGCCAACACAATCATGGCAAGAAAACGTTACAAGATTAGTAGGACACGCATGCAGGCAAAAAGAAGCTTTGATAAACATTATTACACGACTCCTGCTGTTCGGTCATATATACCTCCGATTCAGTATTACTTCATACTGCATTATCGCATTATACATGCGGCAAATGTAGAAAGTGAGGTATTCATTCAAAATAAATACTTTACGTATTCACCATCGTACATATAATTATAAAAAAGGCAAACATTATTCCCGCAAATTGTATACTTTCGCGATATACACACCACGAGCGTACACCCCGTGCTGCCTTCCAGTTTTGGTTGTTTTATCTCCAGAAACCATACTTTCGCGATAATAGTAAAGTTTTTTAACTCCACACCGGAAATGGCCGCTGCCAGTTTTTCCCCGTTTGAGGTCAGTAGACTGACCCTTTCCTGTTTCCTTCTCTTTCCTTGAGCTAGACCTTTTTCAGTCGACAATTAAGTCCATGAATGTCCAATTGCCGCAAATCACATCTCTGTAAGCCTTCTATAGAATGCTCGACGTCCACTCAATCACCCGCGGTGAGGGATTGCGGAAGGTGTGAAAACTGAACAACGGAGCATATTCCAGCATAAACATTCATCTTCGTGACTGGTTTTCTACACTTTCTCAAAATATATTGTTCCAAAGTGATTAAAGAAGGTTTGGTCTATAATCCCTATATGTTGTGTGAGAATATTGTGTCATTATCATGAAGTAGCGGATAATAATACAGAATATCATCTGAAAAGTAGATTATTTTTGTTTACAGTCTATATCCGAGATATTTTTTTACACATCTGGTACATACACACTTGCTAATAACTTCTCTATTTTTCATCCGATCATGTCAATTTTTGGGGAGCATAATATATACATTACAGTCCGAACGAAGTGTCTCAGTTTTCCAAAATGTTGCTTTGTTTTGAAGTTATTGGAACGTGAAATAGACTTTCATTTTGTTTCAAAAAATAAACTTTACAACGCTCTCAAACTTTTCCTAAGAGTTCAAAAAAAAAAAACTGAGACACATTCCTTTGGTTTGAAAGGTTTATTATCACCATGCAAAATCTCGGACTCGTTACTTGTAAAATAATAGGTGAAATTAGCGATATAAAAAAGACATAATTTTTTTTAAATAACTGTTTTCTAACTGCAACAAAACCGGTGAAATAAACGCAAGAATTAAACTTTTACTTTATTTGAAACGCCCGAATCGTGATCTTTCCAACCATATAAAACATATATATGTATGTGAAGTGGTTGTGATGAAATGAGACGGAATGCACGAGGGTGTCAAGTATCAGGCGCTACCCCGGGCCTCGAGTCCTTAATAACCATATATTGTATTTCACCTTTAATCCAGAAAACCCAAGAATCTACATTGTTTGTCTCTGACTGTCAAATCACATTACTGATAGGATCATCTCATGGAGATATTCATCATGGAAGATGAATCCCTCATGAGAAGCTGATTTATTGGTAAAATAATATGGAAGTTAATAATAATGGCGTACAACCATACAATTACAATGACTTACGGCTTCATTATTTCAGTGGGTACTCGTTCTAGCGGTCCTTGCTCAAAGGGAAAGACTGCCAGTGGAAATGTTGGCAGTAAGACCAAAAATCGGGCTACATCCAAGACAGGTGCACTGATGGAACAGATTAAAAGTTAGTGTTTTAAAACATCACCTACACCACATCCAATATGTACATGAAAATATGATGGACTTGCTCCAGACATTCATGAAAAACTGTTACCCTTCTCCATAATTATCATTCCCTATGGGGGATCATATATGTCTGCTCAGACTGGAGAATTGCTCTGTTGCTTTTGCAGTATAATATTCTGAAACTTGAGCATACTACATATGTACCATGTATACGATAGCTGTGCACTGGTATACTCTTACGTCTGTATGCCATTTTCCCCATCTGTTAGTCCAAAATGTCATCAATGCAGAAAACTTATCCAGACCATTATATTTAGGTTGCATTTGTAGCTAGGCATGTTAGTATTGATGTGGAAACTTTTACAAACAATATTTTGGTTGTATTTGCAGCTAGGCATGCTAGAAGTCATGCCAGAAGTCATGCCAGCTTTTGCATTGAGGATTTGAAACTGGGGTATGAGATACCATGTATCTAGGTGTATGCTAGCCAACTCGTACCTCTGCATGTCAATTTTTGTCAGCTGTTAATGTGGAAAATTTGTCCAGCTCATCTATGAATAATAATCTACCATTGATTCATGATTGTTTCACTTTCCTTTTCCCAGAAGTAACCAGAGAAGTTACAAGAGATGAGCTTCATCTGATGTCCGAGCATATCGGTGCACCATGGCGAAAATTGGGTGATTATCTCCCCTCTGAATTGTTATGCCCTGCTGACTTGAGTCAAAGGGGTATTACCCTATTTCTTCTAATTTTTCGGACAGCATTTTTATACTTAGAAGCAGAAAAAAACATCTTCATGTCGATTAAAAAACTGTGGCATGGATATTTTATTTATCCCAAAAACTGAAAATACAGCAAGTGAAATTTGTAGAATGTTAGCAGAATTTCTCATTGCAGATGCCTGAATAATTAGAAGAAATAGGATTTCTGTCATATATTCCTTTGATGTTGTTCCTAAGTAGAATCAGTTATCATGCCACAAACAGATATTTGTTGAAAGTGACTGGTATTTTTGTGTACAATACTTTCAAGAGCACATTGTGTCTCTGTACCAATTTATTGTCCCATGCAAACATTAATTTGATAAGGCCCTTTCAATTTATGAATTGTGCATTTTTTTGCACTTTCAGGGCGGATTCTTGGATTTACAGATGGGGAATTGGATAATTTACAACACGACTATGTCAGACAACAGGAGATATGCTACCAAATGTTAATTAAATGGAAGGCAAAGACTGGGAAGCAGTCAACAGTCAGTGGCATTGCCAATGCCTTAGAGAACACAAGGCATTTCGACAGATATAAGATCATTAATCTGGTCTTCAATGACAAGGCAGCTTAGTACTGATGCAGCTATAAGCTGTTTTGGTTTCATCCTCGTATAGATATTTCATCATATTTTAAGGGGAAGAGGATCACACATTTTTAAGTTTCATTTTTGTCTGGAACAGGGCGAAGCCCTATTCCCAGACTCTGTTGTCGTACAGCAAATTTGGCTGCTTGCCAACACTGGTACACGCACTATATCCGGCTGACCCATGACCCAATAACTGTGCAGAGCCATCTGGCCACCTTATGAGTGTGATTAGGCCAGCCAACGAGTGATGCGGTCAAAGGAAAAAAAATCCGCAAGTTCACATTTTTTAACTCCGAAGGGATAAAACCAACCAAAAACGTTTGTATATTTAGATGAATATTATAAGGCGAAGGCCTCTACCTTGTACCTTGTTTTGTTCACACTGCTCGTAAATTAGTGGACTATGTTTTTGGTTCTTGAAGTCGGACATTCCCAGACCCCATATTCAACACATTGTGCCGTGCTGTCAGAGCAATGCGTCAAATTTTATTTTGTAAACTATGCACATGGTAACAAGGGTTTCCACCACACCTCGTGGTTTCCTTCTGGCGGGATTTTAGTGTCAGCATTGCCCGTGATGATAAGCAGACGTGTGAAGTTGGACGACCGTCGACGTGGGGGAAAAAACTTGGTTTGATTCATTGGTAAATACCAGACCATACTGTATTTACGTCCTTGAACTGAATCATTGTTTGTGGGTTGTTTACAGCCCATCATCGGACTCGCTTGCAACTTGACCTGAAGGAAAAACGTTTCGTCAGAATTCCTTTCTCAGCAACAACAACATTTACATTTTAGTGCTGGTAATGAGAAAATATTTGTCGCATAATTTGGCAAGTAATTGAATTTTTATAACACAAAGTTGGCCAACTTAGATTCAAAGTATTTTGGCCTATTTGTCAATTGTCCGTGCCAATTCGCTAAATCGTGATTGTGAATTTGGCCCGAATTTAATAGGTCTGGTTTGTACGATCGAGTTGAGCGTACACTTGGAGTTGAGCACACTTGGAGTTGAGCACACTTTGGAGTGGAGCGCATTTGGAGCTGAAAACACGCTCGAAAGTTCTAAATTTAACTTGTAAGGCACGTGTAAATTAAATTTCTAAGAACGATGGGGATTTCTATTGACCAGTACAGACAACAAATTGGTATCCATTGCATAGTACGATTACGAGGCAATCAGGTAAAGCTAGCAGCACTCATGCTTCCGACTGTGTATGCTTTTTTACATCACTGGATTTCAAAGGTCACAGTTAACTACAGGTTTTATAGTGAGGATGAAGCTTCCAGGTCTAACTGTTCTTATTTTGCCAGTTTATGGATTATGCAATTGTGTGTATGTAGGTATTATTTGCCGGCTCTCATAACAATGGCAAACATGAATTGCAGGCAAGCACCTAAAAGGTGCGTGGACCCCTCAGCCTGTTTTTTTTTAGTCAAGTAGGATCAGGGCTGCATCTAGAGCCAGTTTAGTTTTGGAAAACATATGGGCACCCAAAACTCAAATGAAACAAAAAACGAAAGTGTTGTTTTTGTTCAATTTGAAAAGATTTCTGAAAGAAATACTCCTAGAAAAAGCTTCTGGAAGCCTCAATATCGATCCGATTGCATAGCTGGGTATTGAATTTCATGTTAATAAACCTCTGTTTTGTGATTGATCACAGGCTCTTTGCGCCGAAATTCACTTAAAAAAATTGGACCCTCAATAATGAATTACGAAAAGGAACTGGGAGTTTGGGATCGGAAACTGCAAAAAATCCTTGGATACCGTATATAACAGACTTCGGTTTCACGTGAGTGATGTGCTGGGATTACAGCATGCAAGGAAGTGTAGCTTTATCAGTGGCAATTTATGCATTGCACAAGTGTGATAACAAGTAAACACACTTATTGACACAGGCCAACCCTTATCATTATTTGGGGGGAGCTCCAGGTATGCAAACTGATTCAAAATTGCACACAGTCAGGCTAAAAATGGGCTCTCCTAATCACTCGTTTTACATAATTTCCAAGGTACAGTAACATGTTTGGTGACAAAAATTGAAGCATTATGTTGTACCAGTTAAATGTGTGGACACAAATATGGTTCATGCAAAAGTTTTAGAATAAATCATATGATGTAGAATAGAATGATTTAATAGCAAAATTTAAGAAAAATGTTGTCCTTCATTCAATAATAATCATGAATGGACCAGGCTTTCTTGTATCAGAGAACCTTCAAAATTCACAACGAAACATGCAACCAAGGGTTCCCAATGGGCATAGATAACAGTGCAGAAGCTAAGCCATCAATAAATAATAATTTTTTTTTTTAAAAATCATGACATCATCATAGCCATCTGAAAATCTAATCATTTCATCCGTCAACATTCAGGAAGCTCTCACCAAAGTTTGGTCAGACCCGACTTCATAGATCTGCAGATATTCAGCGGACAAGAACATGTTGATGGGCATAGATAACAGTGCAAAAGCTACGCCATCAATAAATAATAAAAAAAATAATTAAAAAAATAATTAAAAATCATGACATCATCATAGCCATCTGAAAATCTAATCATTTCATCTGTCAACATTCAGGAAGCTCTCACCAAAGTTTGATCAGGCCCGACTTCATAGATCTGAAGATATTTAGCGGACAAGAAAATGTTGACGGACGGACGGACGTACGTACATGGCAACGACAAGACCCCACAGCCCTATGGGCTGAGGGGTAATTATGTGAAAACAAATCCTGGGCCTCCTGCCCATATAATTAGCAGCACAAAGATTGTTCATGGTAGCTTTCATCAAGGAGCTCAAATATTCTCTGCGATGTCCAGAGGTAAACAGTGTATGGCAAACTGTATTTGTTTTCATGCCTTTGTAATGCTGAATAAAGAGATACAGGTAACTCATTTCACACAGCGAACTCTAGATCACTCCCGATTCTTGTAACCGCGAAAACGTTTATTGCACCCTATCTCTTTTCATGTTATTGAGTACATATTTTGTCTTCCCTGACTCGAGTGCCCACTAGCGGGCAGTCGGAAACTCCCGAAAATCGAAATAGATGTACACTATTCTGAAGCAACGAATCGATATTGCACATCCATTACTGTTCCAGACAATAGTACTCTTGAGTACTTTCATTCTTGTTATCATCATGTACATGTACCTGCGTACATCTATCACCATTCTGTCGTTACCACCCTTTCTCAACCATTAGCACAAAACTTGCATGATATTTACATATGGCCACAGAACAGAAGCCTATTGAAAACCAGTGCGTTCGACCCATATTTTCCAGGTCACCAGGTCAACATTTGTAAATTTTTCACTAATTCTTTGTTGACACCAAAGATGTCGAAATATTAATACAATTCTACCTGTCCCAGATGATGGGTAAATTTTTATTCTGTCTCTTGAACACATCAACATCAATGTGATCCACCATTTACATCAAGGAGAAAGAATTGTCTTTTGATTCGCCCTCACTAATCCAGAGTGGCAAGGGTCAAACAAACGACACACACATGTGCATTACTCCAACATTGCCACCTTTTGACAACTATTGGCCATCTTCGCAGACTTGATACACAAAAAATACTTTGTGTATGAGGATCATTCCAGCCTGTCATTAACAAAATCTATCTGTCTGGGACGGGTGGACACCCTATTATTTGTAAACCTGCACCATATCTTCAGATTGAATATGCTTTGGACCACCAAACTTGCTTACACCCATACAAGTGGTCAAAGAGCAGAAACCTTTTGAAAGTCAGTGGGTATCTTTTTTTTCTGGGTCACTGGGGAAAAATTTGAGCCATTTGTCACCAATCAGTTATCACCACATTTCAAGAATTATAATTATATAGGCTTACTGACCTTGCATAATAATTTTATTAACAATAGGCTTGTTTTCCCGAATGCCAATACAGTTTGCCAGACAGGTGTACTTCTAAGGCCTATTGTTAATATCTCTTCAAAAGAGCTAAAGAAATTTACTGTTTTCACCAAACTTTGATATTAAGAACTTTGTGTACATAAAACTAATACAATTTACGTATTTCAGTACAGTGAGCATTCAGTTCTCCATGTATAGCAGTTCACCATGAAACAATCAAATTGGTATATTTTTTATAAATGTGAAAATCCTGTATCATTGATTATTTATATTCTCTGAATCTGTGTCCCAGTTTTCATTAGATCCGAACATATATTTTGTGAATGTTGTAATTAAACAAATAATATTTTTAAGATAAATGTGTTTTTTTGTAAAAATGCCAATTTTAGCCAGGCATTCCATGGAAAAGCTTTAAAAGGTTTACTAGTCTGCACTGTAGATATCGTTTTATCTCCAGGTGGCATTTAAACAGTAAACAACAACCATACTATTTTCTGACATAGTTAAGAGAAGTAACCAACCACGAGAGGCATTTCTTGACAGTTCTTTTGAAGATATACTATGGTAAATCTATTTGTCAAACTTTTCATTGTGCCCCCCTGCACCGTCTTCTCTTGGGCTACAGTCAAAATTGTCCTTGGGGTATTGTCATCATGTATGTATGTCTGTCCATTCATCACTTTTTTCTCCTTTACCATCATCTCAAGAATGACTTTGCCTTAGAGCACCAAACTTGCACAACACATGCATGAGACCATCTATTGAAATGACCTATTTTTGAGGGTCACAGGGTCAAAGGTCTTTCTTTTGTCAAGAATTGGTGTTAACTAATTAACTCAAGGAAGATAAGTAATAGGCTTACTATACCTACACTGGACACACATGTGTTGGGCTACAGCCAAAATTGGCATCAGATTAATGGAATGTGCATAATATACGTACAATAAGTGCATCTCTGTTTTATTGTTTACCACCATATGGTGGATATAGATTTTATTCCAGCTGGGGTGATCTCATGAGTGAAATTGCAGGCTAAACCATTAAAGCTATGGATCTGAAATTTCTACGGATGGTCTCACCAGTGATTTGGTGATCTGATTAACTTTGTTGATAAATTTTCTGCCGAATACCAGCACACAGCAGTCAGGACTTTGCACATAATTTCTCCCAGCTGGAGTGATTTACAGCATAAATGCTTAATGCTGTGGATCTTGAATTTTGTAGGGATGTTCACGCCTATGAGTTGATGGTCTAATTAAGTTTTGGTGTTTACGGTTTGATGCAATTTTTGAAGAGTTGGACTACACATATTTCATGCAAATTTGTGAGAGAGATGGCTGCCGAGGAGAGGTTATTGATGTTCAGTGAACTTTAGTTCATATGAAATCTTATGTTGCTTTATTATCCCCTAAAATCATATACTATCGAGTTGTAGTATTTTAGTCATAAAGCATACACATCTGGGGATTGGGATTGGAGTTTTTGGTTGAAGTTTGCACCTGATTATTGATGGTTAAACAGAACTTATATGATCCCTGGTATTATAGCATTATTAATGAAAAAGGGGAACAAAATTTTGAAATACGGTTATCCTATCAGTTCTGGTTTTTGGTGCCAAACCACAATAATATAAGAAATACCACAAATCATATTTGGCAAGTTTTATGATTACAGATGTGGTCATCCGTATTAACTGATTGATATGATCTTGAATGACATAACCCTGTTAAATTTGACAATGTATTTACTGTCATTAGCATGATTGATAGAGAAGTTCATAAAATATATACATTTTGCCATAAAGCATTTTTATCACTATATATATTTATTTTGATGAATATCCATTGTATATTTCGCAGATTTAGGCTTATCATTGAAAAAAATATTCACTATTTTTGTTGGGGTGATTAATAGCAAATTTAAATCTGCCTGTTCTGTGCCTCCGTGTATTCATATTTATGAAATGTTACAAATGTATACGAGGTTGTCACTCATGAAGTCGTACATGTATGTATTAAGATAGCGACAAACTGCCATTATCATTAAATTACAGAGCGAGAGTTGGTTAACTGTGAAAAATTCAATTAAAGTCTTTATCTAAACTGTGTTTTTGTGAAATTATTTACCATTCCATGTGTGAATAACCCCGACTTTATAACAGTATGAATTGCCATCAAAATGCCATATTTGTGCATACTATGGCTGTACGTAAACGTACTGGAAAAAGGCATTGTTGTAAATGTTTTCTTCTCCATCGAGACAGAATGTTTTTGCATTAGTGCACTAATATCACAATCTGGGATCTGAGCCTACAACAAATTGTGCTCTGCACATTTCTCAAAATAGAAATTGGATAGAGATCCAGAAAAAATATATACAAAGTTAGCTTATCACTTGATAAAGTCTTCAGCATGTGAGTTGAAAACTCATGCATTTAACAGATTTACGTGGTGTATACATGCAACTGGTCTATTTATTAGAAACCTTGCCATGTGATCAATCTCTGTAAACTCGGATATAATATCACGGAATATTGTATCTCGCATCAGCGCTATATAAATCTCGTGCGAATTTCAAACTACATCCGTTAGCCAATCGGAGAGAAACAGCTTTAAAATAATGCCCCTTGTCATTACAGACATGGTTACATCATGGACCAATGTACATGTAGTAAACAATACAGTGAAATCATATCTAAATAAGGTATCGGGAGCGAGTGAATAGGATTTATCGTCGCTTTTAACTATATTTCAGTCATATCACTTCGTTGGGTCCTATTCATTTTTACACACGAGTGGGGTCGTATTCCTTTTCCCACCCGGGAACCCCACAGGTGCCTCAGTCGCCTCTTACGACGAGCTCTCTGAGGAGCTGAGGCTTATTCTTACCATGACCTGCCGTGTGCACAACGACATCCCAGGTCAATCCCCGGAAGCCCCATGGGGCCAAAAAATAAGGTATCATGGTTTGTGATGAATGTTCAACAAATAGTTCAAAGGATTGCGCCTGCCGAATACTTCAATATTTGCCGGGTGGCTGGGAATATCAAAAGACTGTCTCGGAGGAAAAAAGTAAATACCCATGAATGAAATCAATTTCAAATTGAATAGGCAGAATTGTCGTGATTGGTTTATTATGGGATCTCGGTGAATATCGGCAAACAGCTCGCACGAATGTTTAATATTGTATCACTGGATGGTATTTCCCCCCTGATATACCATTGTGGATTACCTAGATTGATGTTGTGATATCATGGCAGGATCTGGACTAATTCAGTAACCATGGTTATACAAAGACCTTCATTAAGAGACCTTGCCTTATATCACTATCATGATTATTTGTAACCTTGCCTTATATCACCATCATGATTATTCATGACCTTTATGATATCACTACCATGAATATTCGTAACCTTGCCTTGGATGATTTTTGGAGACAGTTACTGAATAATCAGTACTGAATTATCAGACATTTGAGACCGCACTATTCTGCTTCTGCATCACCAGATCGTGGGCTGTTCAAGTCACTTTTCGTCCGTGGTCCGTCAGTCCGTCCGTAAACAATTCTTGTTACCGCGATTCCTCAGGAACTACTGCATGGATCTTTCTCAAATTTGGTACACAGGTTCCCCTTGGGGTCTAGTTGTGCAAGATACCTTTTCAGGTCCGATTTGAAAATCCAATATGGCCACCAGGCAGCCATCTTGGATTTCCCCATGAAACTTTGTTATCGCGATTTCTCAGGAACTACTTCGTGGATCTTTCTCAAATTTGGTACACAGGTTCCCCTTGGGGTCTAGTTGTGCAAGATACCTTTTCAGGTCCGATTTGAAAATCCAATATGGCCACCAGGCAGCCATCTTGGATTTCCCTATGAAACTTTGTTATCGCGATTTCTCAGGAACTACTTCGTGGATCTTTCTCAAATTTGGTACACAGGTTTCCCTTGGGGTCTAGTTGTGCAAGATACCTTTTTTGGTCCGATTCGAAAATCCGATATGGCCACAAGGTGGTCATCTTGGATTTCCCCATGAAACTTTGTTATCGCGATTTCTCAGGAACTACTTCGTGGATCTTTCTCAAATTTGGTACACAGGTTCCCCTTGGGGTCCAGTTGTGCAAGATACATTTTTTGGTCCGATTCGAAAATCCAATATGGCCACCAGGCGGCCATCTTGGATTTCCACATGAAACCTTGTTATTGTGGTTTCTCAGGAAGTACTGCATGAATATTTTACTCAAAGTTGGTACACAGGTTCCCCTTGTGATCCAGTTGTGCAAGATATCTTTTCAGGTCCGATTCGAAAATCCAATATGGCCACCAGGCCGCCATCTTGGATTTCCCCATGAAACTTTGTTATCACGATTTCTCAGGAACTACTGCATGGATCTTTCTCAAATTTGGTACACAGGTGTTCCTTGGAGTCTGGTTGTGCAAGATACCTTTTCTGGTCCGATTCGAAAATCCAATATGGTCACCAGGCCGCCATCTTCGATTTTCCCATGAAACATTATCGTAATTTCTCGGGAAGTACTTCATGGATGTTTCTCAAATTTGGTATATCGGTTTCCCTCGGGGTCTTGTTGTACAAGATACCTTTTTTGGTCGGATTCGAAAATCCAATATGGCCACCAGGCGGCCATCTTAGATTTCCCCATGAAACTTTGTTATCGTGATTTCTCAGTAAGTACTGCATGGATCTTTCTCAAATTTGGTACACAGGTTCCCCCTGTGGTCCAGTTGTGCAAGATACCTTTTTTGGTGCGATTCGAAAATCCAATATGGCCACCAGGCGGCCATTTTGAATTTTCACTTGAAATTTTGTTCTCTTGAATTCTCAGGAACTACTGCATGGATCTTTGTCATATTTGGTACACAAGTTCCTCTTGTGGTTTAGTTGTGCAGAATAGCTTTTCTGGTCCGATTCCAAAATCCAATATGGCCACCAGACGGCCATCTTGGATTTCCCCGATGAAACTTTATCATGATTTCTCAGTAAGCAGGCTACAAATGGATCTTTCTCAAATTTGGTACACAGATTCCCCTAGTGGTCTAGTTGTGCAAGATACCTTTTCGGTCCGATTCGAAAGTCCAATATGGCCAGCAGGCGGCCACCGGGTGGACTTCCCCATGAAAGTTTGTTATCGTGATTTCTCAGGAAGTACTGCATGGATCTTTCTCAAATTTGGTACACAGGTTCCCCTTGTAGTCTAGTTGTACAAAATACCTTTTTGGTCCGATTTGAAAATCCAACATGGCCGCCAGGTGGCCATCTTTAATTTCCCCTTGAAACATTGTTATCGTGAATTCTCAGGAACTACTTCATGGATCTTTCTGAAATTTGGTACACAGGTCCCACATGGGGCCTAGTTGTGCAAGATACCTTTTTGGTCCGATTCGAAAATCTGATATGGCCACAAGGTGGCCATCTTAGATTTCCCCATGAAACTTTGTTATCGCGATTTCTCAGGAACTACTTCGTGGATCTTTCTCAGATTTTGGTACACAGGTTTCCCTTGGGGTCTAGTTGTGCAAGATACCTTTTCTGGTCCGATTTGAAAATCCAATATGGCCACCAGGCAGCCATCTTGGATTTCCCCATGAAACTTTATCGTGATTTCTCGGGAAGTAAGGCATGGATCTTTCTCAAATTTGGTACACAGGTTCCCCTTGGGGTCTAGTTGTGCAAGATACCTTTTTTGGTCCGATTCGAAGATCCAATATGGCCACCAGGCGGCCATCTTGGATTTCCACATGAAACCTTGTTATTGTGATTTCTCAGGAAGTACTGCATGAACATTTTACTCAAATTTGGTACACAGGTTCCCCTTGTGATCCAGTTGTGCAAGATATCTTTTCTGGTCCGATTCGAAAATCCAATATGGCCACCAGGCCGCCATCTTGGATTTCCCCATGAAACTTGATCACGCTTTCTCAGGAACTACTGCATGGATCTTTCTCAAATTTGGTACACAGGTGTCCCTTGGAGTCTGGTTGTGCAAGATACCCTTTTCTGGTCCGATTCGAAAATCCAATATGGTCACCAGGCCGCCATCTTCGATTTTCCCATGAAACATTATCGTAATTTCTCGGGAAGTACCTCATGGATCTTTCTCAAATTTGGTACATCGGTTTCCCTTGGGGTCTTGTTGTACACGATACCTTTTTTGGTCCGATTCGAAAATCCAATATGGCCACCAGGCGGCCATCTTAGATTTCCCCATGAAACTTTGTTATCATGATTTCTCAGTAAGTACTGCATGGATCTTTCTCAAATTTGGTACACAGGCTCCCCTTGTGGTCCAGTTGTGCAAGATACCTTTTTTGGTCTGATTCGAAAATCCAATATGGCCACCAGGTGGCCATTTTGAATTTCCCCTTGAAATTTTGTTCTCTTGAATTCTCAGGAACTACTGCATGGATCTTTGTCATATTTGGTACACAAGTTCCTCTTGTGGTTTAGTTGTGCAGAATAGCTTTTCTGGTCCGATTCCAAAATCCAATATGGCCACCAGACGGCCATCTTTGGATTTCCCCGATGAAACTTTGTTATCATGATTTCTCAGTAAGTAGGCCTACTGCATGGATCTTTCTCAAATTTGGTACACAGATTCCCCTAGTGGTCTAATTGTGCAAGATACCTTTTCGGTCCGATTCGAAAGTCCAATATGGCCATCAGGCGGCCACCTGGACTTCCCCATGAAAGTTTGTTATCGTGATTTCTCAGGAAGTACTGCATGGATCTTTCTCAAATTTGGTACACAGGTTCCCCTTGTAGTCTAGTTGTACAAAATACCTTTTTGATCCGATTTGAAATCCAACATGGCCGCCAGGTGGCCATCTTTAATTTCCCCTTGAAACATTGTTATCGTGAATTCTCAGGAACTACTTCATGGATCTTTCTGAAATTTGGTACACAGGTCCCACATGGGGCCTAGTTGTGCAAGATACCTTTTTGGTCCGATTCGAAAATCTGATATGGCCACAAGGTGGCCATCTTAGATTTTCCCATGAAACTTTATCGCGATTTCTCAGGAACTACTTCGTGGATCTTTCTGAAATTTGGTACACAGGTTCCCCTTGGGGTCTAGTTGTGCAAGATACCTTTTTTGGTCCGATTCGAAAATCCGATATGGCCACAAGGTGGCCATCTTGGATTTTCCCATGAAACTTTCTTATCGCGATTTCTCAGGAACTACTTCGTGGATCTTTCTCAAATTTGGTACACAGGTCCCCCTTGGGCCTAGTTGTGCAAGATAACTTTTCTGGTCTGATTTGAAAATCCAATATGGCCACCAGGCAGCCATCTTGGATTTCCCCGTGAAACTTTATCGTGATTTCTCGGGAAGTAAGGCATGGATCTTTCTCAAATTTGGTACACAGGTTCCCCTTGGGGTCTAGTTGTGCAAGATACCTTTTTTGGTCCGATTCGAAAATCCAATATGACCACCAGGCGGCCATCTTGGATTTCCACATGAAACCTTGTTATTGTGATTTCTCAGGAAGTACTGCATGAATATTTTACTCAAATTCGGTACACAGGTTCCCCTTGTGATCCAGTTGTGCAAGATATCTTTTCTGGTCCGATTCGAAAATCCAATATGGCCACCAGGCCGCCATCTTGGATTTCCCCATGAAACTTGATCACGCTTTCTCAGGAACTACTGCATGGATCTTTCTCAAATTTGGTACACAGGTGTCCCTTGGAGTCTGGTTGTGCAAGATACCGGTCTTTTCTGGTCCGATTCGAAAATCCAATATGGTCACCAGGCCGCCATCTTCGATTTTCCCATGAAACATTATCGTAATTTCTCGGGAAGTACCTCATGGATCTTTCTCAAATTTGGTACATCGGTTTCCCTTGGGGTCTTGTTGTACACGATACCTTTCCCCATGAAACTTTGTTATCGTGATTTCTCGGTAAGTACTGCATGGATCTTTCTCAAATTTGGTACACAGGCTCCCCTTGTGGTCCAGTTGTGCAAGATACCTTTTTTGGTCTGATTCGAAAATCCAATATAGCCACCAGGCGACCATTTTGAATTTCCCCTTGAAATTTTGTTCTCTTGAATTCTCAGGAACTACTGCATGGATCTTTGTCATATTTGGTACACAAGTTCCTCTTGTGGTTTAGTTGTGCAGAATAGCTTTTCTGGTCCGATTCCAAAATCCAATATGGCCACCAGACGGCCATCTTTGGATTTCCCCGATGAAACTTTGTTATCATGATTTCTCAGTAAGTAGGCCTACTGCATGGATCTTTCTCAAATTTGGTACACAGATTCCCCTAGTGGTCTAGTTGTGCAAGATACCTTTTCGGTCCGATTCGATCGAAAGTCCAATATGGCCATCAGGCGGCCACCTGGACTTCCCCATGAAAGTTTGTTATCGTGATTTCTCAGGAAGTACTGCATGGATCTTTCTCAAATTTGGTACACAGGTTCCCCTTGTAGTCTAGTTGTACAAAATACCTTTTTGATCCGATTTGAAAATCCAACATGGCCGCCAGGTGGCCATCTTTAATTTCCCCTTGAAACATTGTTATCGTGAATTCTCAGGAACTACTTCATGGATCTTTCTGAAATTTGGTACACAGGTTCCCCTTGGGGTCTAGTTGTGCAAGATACCTTTTCAGGTCCGATTTGAAAATCCAATATGGCCACCAGGCAGCCATCTTGGATTTCCCTATGAAACTTTGTTATCGCGATTTCTCAGGAACTACTTCGTGGATCTTTCTCAAATTTGGTACACAGGTTTCCCTTGGGGTCTTGTTGTGCAAGATACCTTTTTTGGTCCGATTCGAAAATCCGATATGGCCACCAGACGGCCATCTTTGGATTTCCCCGATGAAACTTTGTTATCATGATTTCTCAGTAAGTAGGCCTACTGCATGGATCTTTCTCAAATTTGGTACACAGATTCCCCTAGTGGTCTAATTGTGCAAGATACCTTTTCGGTCCGATTCGAAAGTCCAATATGGCCATCAGGCGGCCACCTGGACTTCCCCATGAAAGTTTGTTATCGTGATTTCTCAGGAAGTACTGCATGGATCTTTCTCAAATTTGGTACACAGGTTCCCCTTGTAGTCTAGTTGTACAAAATACCTTTTTGATCCGATCTGAAATCCAACATGGCCGCCAGGTGGCCATCTTTAATTTCCCCTTGAAACATTGTTATCGTGAATTCTCAGGAACTACTTCATGGATCTTTCTGAAATTTGGTACACAGATTCCCCTAGTGGTCTAGTTGTGCAAGATACCTTTTCGGTCCGATTCGATCGAAAGTCCAATATGGCCATCAGGCGGCCACCTGGACTTCCCCATGAAAGTTTGTTATCGTGATTTCTCAGGAAGTACTGCATGGATCTTTCTCAAATTTGGTACACAGGTTCCCCTTGTAGTCTAGTTGTACAAAATACCTTTTTGATCCGATTTGAAAATCCAACATGGCCGCCAGGTGGCCATCTTTAATTTCCCCTTGAAACATTGTTATCGTGAATTCTCAGGAACTACTTCATGGATCTTTCTGAAATTTGGTACACAGGTTCCCCTTGGGGTCTAGTTGTGCAAGATACCTTTTCAGGTCCGATTTGAAAATCCAATATGGCCACCAGGCAGCCATCTTGGATTTCCCTATGAAACTTTGTTATCGCGATTTCTCAGGAACTACTTCGTGGATCTTTCTCAAATTTGGTACACAGGTTTCCCTTGGGGTCTAGTTGTGCAAGATACCTTTTTTGGTCCGATTCGAAAATCCGATATGGCCACCAGACGGCCATCTTTGGATTTCCCCGATGAAACTTTGTTATCATGATTTCTCAGTAAGTAGGCCTACTGCATGGATCTTTCTCAAATTTGGTACACAGATTCCCCTAGTGGTCTAATTGTGCAAGATACCTTTTCGGTCCGATTCGAAAGTCCAATATGGCCATCAGGCGGCCACCTGGACTTCCCCATGAAAGTTTGTTATCGTGATTTCTCAGGAAGTACTGCATGGATCTTTCTCAAATTTGGTACACAGGTTCCCCTTGTAGTCTAGTTGTACAAAATACCTTTTTGGTCCGATTTGAAAATCCAACATGGCCGCCAGGTGGCCATCTTTAATTTCCCCTTGAAACATTGTTATCGTGAATTATCAGGAACTACTTCATGGATCTTTCTGAAATTTGGTACACAGGTCCCACATGGGGCCTAGTTGTGCAAGATACCTTTTTTGGTCCGATTCAAAAATGATATGGCCACAAGGTGGCCATCTTAGATTTTCCCATGAAACTTTATCGCGATTTCTCAGGAACTACTTCGTGTATCTTTCTGAAATTTGGTACACAGGTTCCCCTTGGGGTCTAGTTGTGCAAGATATCTTTTTTGGTCCGATTCGAAAATTCGATATGGCCACAAGGTGGCCATCTTGGATTTTCCCATGAAACTTTCTTATCGCGATTTCTCAGGAACTACTTCGTGGATCTTTCTCAAATTTGGTACACAGGTCCCCCTTGGGGCCTAGTTGTGCAAGATAACTTTTCTGGTCTGATTTGAAAATCCAATATGGCCACCAGGCAGCCATCTTGGATTTCCCCGTGAAACTTTATCGTGATTTCTCGGGAAGTAAGGCATGGATCTTTCTCAAATTTGGTACACAGGTTCCCCTTGGGGTCTAGTTGTGCAAGATACCTTTTCTGGTCCGATTCGAAAATCCAATATGGCCATCAGGCAGCCATCTTGGATTTCCCCATGAAACCTTGTTATCACGATTTCTCAGGAAATACTGCATAGATCTTTCTCAAATTTGGTACACGGGTTTCCCTTAGGGTCTGGTTATGCAAGATATCTTTTTCTGGTCCGATTCGAAAAACCAATATGGCCACCAGGCCGCCATCTTGGACATTTCCCCATGAAACGATCCACGCTTTCTCAAGGAACTACTGCACTTGGATCTTTCTCAAATTTGGTACTGGTGTCCCTTGAGTCCTGGTTGTGCAAGGTACCTTTTCTGGTCCGATTCGAAAATCAATATGGTCACCAGGCCGCCATCTTGATTTTCCCGCATGAAGCATTATAAGTAATTTCTCGGGAAGTACCTCATGGATCTTTCTCAAATTTGGTACATCGGTTTCCCTTGGGGTCTTGTTGTACCGCGATACCTTTCCCCATGAAACTTTGTTATCGTGATTTCTCAGTAAGTACTGCATGGATCTTTCTCAAATTTGGTACACAGGCTCCTTGGCTGGTCAGTTGTGCAAGATACCTTTTCAGGTCCGATTTGAAAATCCAATATGGCCACCAGGCAGCCATCTTGGATTTCCCTATGAAACTTTGTTATCGCGATTTCTCAGGAACTACTTCGTGGATCTTTCTCAAATTTGGTACACAGGTTTCCCTTGGGGTCTAGTTGTGCAAGATACCTTTTTTGGTCCGATTCGAAAATCCGATATGGCCACCAGACGGCCATCTTTGGATTTCCCCGATGAAACTTTGTTATCATGATTTCTCAGTAAGTAGGCCTACTGCATGGATCTTTCTCAAATTTGGTACACAGATTCCCCTAGTGGTCTAATTGTGCAAGATACCTTTTCGGTCCGATTCGAAAGTCCAATATGGCCATCAGGCGGCCACCTGGACTTCCCCATGAAAGTTTGTTATCGTGATTTCTCAGGAAGTACTGCATGGATCTTTCTCAAATTTGGTACACAGGTTCCCCTTGTAGTCTAGTTGTACAAAATACCTTTTTGATCCGATTTGAAAATCCAACATGGCCGCCAGGTGGCCATCTTTAATTTCCCCTTGAAACATTGTTATCGTGAATTCTCAGGAACTACTTCATGGATCTTTCTGAAATTTGGTACACAGGTTCCCCTTGGGGTCTAGTTGTGCAAGATACCTTTTCAGGTCCGATTTGAAAATCCAATATGGCCACCAGGCAGCCATCTTGGATTTCCCTATGAAACTTTGTTATCGCGATTTCTCAGGAACTACTTCGTGGATCTTTCTCAAATTTGGTACACAGGTTTCCCTTGGGGTCTAGTTGTGCAAGATACCTTTTTTGGTCCGATTCGAAAATCCGATATGGCCACAAGGTGGTCATCTTGGATTTCCCCATGAAACTTTGTTATCGCGATTTCTCAGGAACTACTTCGTGGATCTTTCTCAAATTTGGTACACAGGTTCCCCTTGGGGTCCAGTTGTGCAAGATACATTTTTTGGTCCGATTCGAAAATCCAATATGGCCACCAGGCGGCCATCTTGGATTTCCACATGAAACCTTGTTATTGTGGTTTCTCAGGAAGTACTGCATGAATATTTTACTCAAAGTTGATACACAGGTTCCCCTTGTGATCCAGTTGTGCAAGATATCTTTTCAGGTCCGATTCGAAAATCCAATATGGCCACCAGGCCGCCATCTTGGATTTCCCCATGAAACTTTGTTATCACGATTTCTCAGGAACTACTGCATGGATCTTTCTCAAATTTGGTACACAGGTGTCGCCATCTTCGACTTTCCCATGAAACATTATCGTAATTTCTCAGGAAGTACTTCATGGATGTTTCTCAAATTTGGTATATCGGTTTCCCTCGGGGTCTTGTTGTACAACATACCTTTTTTGGTCGGATTCGAAAATCCAATATGGCCACCAGGCGGCCATCTTAGATTTCCCCATGAAACTTTGTTATCGTGATTTCTCAGTAAGTACTGCATGGATCTTTCTCAAATTTGGTACACAGGTTCCCCCTGTGGTCCAGTTGTGCAAGATACCTTTTTTGGTGCGATTCGAAAATCCAATATGGCCACCAGGCGGCCATTTTGAATTTCCCCGTGAAATTTTGTTCTCTTGAATTCTCAGGAACTACTGCATGGATCTTTGTCATATTTGGTACACAAGTTCCTCTTGTGGTTTAGTTGTGCAGAATAGCTTTTCTGGTCCGATTCCAAAATCCAATATGGCCACCAGGCGGCCATCTTGGATTTCCCCGATGAAACTTTATCATGATTTCTCAGTAAGTAGGCTACAAATGGATCTTTCTCAAATTTGGTACAGATTCCCCTAGTGGTCTAGTTGTGCAAGATACCTTTTCGGTCCGATTCGAAAGTCCAATATGGCCAGCAGGCGGCCACCGGGTGGACTCCCCCATGAAAGTTTGTTATCGTGATTTCTCAGGAAGTACTGCATGGATCTTTCTCAAATTTGGTACACAGGTTCCCCTTGTAGTCTAGTTGTACAAAATACCTTTTTGGTCCGATTTGAAAATCCAACATGGCCGCCAGGTGGCCATCTTTAATTTCCCCTTGAAACATTGTTATCGTGAATTCTCAGGAACTACTTCATGGATCTTTCTGAAATTTGGTACACAGGTCCCACATGGGGCCTAGTTGTGCAAGATACCTTTTTGGTCCGATTCGAAAATCTGATATGGCCATCTTAGATTTCCCCATGAAACTTTGTTATCGCGATTTCTCAGGAACTACTTCGTGGATCTTTCTCAGATTTTGGTACACAGGTTTCCCTTGGGGTCTAGTTGTGCAAGATACCTTTTCTGGTCCGATTTGAAAATCCAATATGGCCACCAGGCAGCCATCTTGGATTTCCCCATGAAACTTTATCGTGATTTCTCGGGAAGTAAGGCATGGATCTTTCTCAAATTTGGTACACAGGTTCCCCTTGGGGTCTAGTTGTGCAAGATACCTTTTTTGGTCCGATTCGAAGATCCAATATGGCCACCAGGCGGCCATCTTGGATTTCCACATGAAACCTTGTTATTGTGATTTCTCAGGAAGTACTGCATGAACATTTTACTCAAATTTGGTACACAGGTTCCCCTTGTGATCCAGTTGTGCAAGATATCTTTTCTGGTCCGATTCGAAAATCCAATATGGCCACCAGGCCGCCATCTTGGATTTCCCCATGAAACTTGATCACGCTTTCTCAGGAACTACTGCATGGATCTTTCTCAAATTTGGTACACAGGTGTCCCTTGGAGTCTGGTTGTGCAAGATACCGGTCTTTTCTGGTCCGATTCGAAAATCCAATATGGTCACCAGGCCGCCATCTTCGATTTTCCCATGAAACATTATCGTAATTTCTCGGGAAGTACCTCATGGATCTTTCTCAAATTTGGTACATCGGTTTCCCTTGGGGTCTTGTTGTACACGATACCTTTTTTGGTCCGATTCGAAAATCCAATATGGCCACCAGGCGGCCATCTTAGATTTCCCCATGAAACTTTGTTATCATGATTTCTCAGTAAGTACTGCATGGATCTTTCTCAAATTTGGTACAATTTTCTCAAATTGTGGTCCAGTTGTGCAAGATACCTTTTTTGGTCTGATTCGAAAATCCAATATGGCCACCAGGTGGCCATTTTGAATTTCCCCTTGAAATTTTGTTCTCTTGAATTCTCAGGAACTACTGCATGGATCTTTGTCATATTTGGTACACAAGTTCCTCTTGTGGTTTAGTTGTGCAGAATAGCTTTTCTGGTCCGATTCCAAAATCCAATATGGCCACCAGACGGCCATCTTTGGATTTCCCCGATGAAACTTTGTTATCATGATTTCTCAGTAAGTAGGCCTACTGCATGGATCTTTCTCAAATTTGGTACACAGATTCCCCTAGTGGTCTAATTGTGCAAGATACCTTTTCGGTCCGATTCGAAAGTCCAATATGGCCATCAGGCGGCCACCTGGACTTCCCCATGAAAGTTTGTTATCGTGATTTCTCAGGAAGTACTGCATGGATCTTTCTCAAATTTGGTACACAGGTTCCCCTTGTAGTCTAGTTGTACAAAATACCTTTTTGATCCGATTTGAAATCCAACATGGCCGCCAGGTGGCCATCTTTAATTTCCCCTTGAAACATTGTTATCGTGAATTCTCAGGAACTACTTCATGGATCTTTCTGAAATTTGGTACACAGGTCCCACATGGGGCCTAGTTGTGCAAGATACCTTTTTGGTCCGATTCGAAAATCTGATATGGCCACAAGGTGGCCATCTTAGATTTTCCCATGAAACTTTATCGCGATTTCTCAGGAACTACTTCGTGTATCTTTCTGAAATTTGGTACACAGGTTCCCCTTGGGGTCTAGTTGTGCAAGATATCTTTTTTGGTCCGATTCGAAAATTCGATATGGCCACAAGGTGGCCATCTTGGATTTTCCCATGAAACTTTCTTATCGCGATTTCTCAGGAACTACTTCGTGGATCTTTCTCAAATTTGGTACACAGGTCCCCCTTGGGGCCTAGTTGTGCAAGATAACTTTTCTGGTCTGATTTGAAAATCCAATATGGCCACCAGGCAGCCATCTTGGATTTCCCCGTGAAACTTTATGTGATTTCTCGGGAAGTAAGGCATGGATCTTTCTCAAATTTGGTACACAGGTTCCCCTTGGGGTCTAGTTGTGCAAGATACCTTTTTTGGTCCGATTCGAAAATCCAATATGACCACCAGGTGGCCATCTTGGATTTCCACATGAAACCTTGTTATTGTGATTTCTCAGGAAGTACTGCATGAATATTTTACTCAAATTTGGTACAAAGGTTCCCCTTGTGATCCAGTTGTGCAAGATATCTTTTCTGGTCCGATTCGAAAATCCAATATGGCCACCAGGCCGCCATCTTGGATTTCCCCATGAAACTTGATCACGCTTTCTCAGGAACTACTGCATGGATCTTTCTCAAATTTGGTACACAGGTGTCCCTTGGAGTCTGGTTGTGCAAGATACCTTTTCTGGTCCGATTCGAAAATCCAATATGGTCACCAGGCCGCCATCTTCGATTTTCCCATGAAACATTATCGTAATTTCTCGGGAAGTACCTCATGGATCTTTCTCAAATTTGGTACATCGGTTTCCCTTGGGGTCTTGTTGTACACGATACCTTTCCCCATGAAACTTTGTTATCGTGATTTCTCGGTAAGTACTGCATGGATCTTTCTCAAATTTGGTACACAGGCTCCCCTTGTGGTCCAGTTGTGCAAGATACCTTTTTTGGTCTGATTCGAAAATCCAATATAGCCACCAGGCGACCATTTTGAATTTCCCCTTGAAATTTTGTTCTCTTGAATTCTCAGGAACTACTGCATGGATCTTTGTCATATTTGGTACACAAGTTCCTCTTGTGGTTTAGTTGTGCAGAATAGCTTTTCTGGTCCGATTCCAAAATCCAATATGGCCACCAGACGGCCATCTTTGGATTTCCCCGATGAAACTTTGTTATCATGATTTCTCAGTAAGTAGGCCTACTGCATGGATCTTTCTCAAATTTGGTACACAGATTCCCCTAGTGGTCTAGTTGTGCAAGATACCTTTTCGGTCCGATTCGATCGAAAGTCCAATATGGCCATCAGGCGGCCACCTGGACTTCCCCATGAAAGTTTGTTATCGTGATTTCTCAGGAAGTACTGCATGGATCTTTCTCAAATTTGGTACACAGGTTCCCCTTGTAGTCTAGTTGTACAAAATACCTTTTTGATCCGATTTGAAAATCCAACATGGCCGCCAGGTGGCCATCTTTAATTTCCCCTTGAAACATTGTTATCGTGAATTCTCAGGAACTACTTCATGGATCTTTCTGAAATTTGGTACACAGGTTCCCCTTGGGGTCTAGTTGTGCAAGATACCTTTTCAGGTCCGATTTGAAAATCCAATATGGCCACCAGGCAGCCATCTTGGATTTCCCTATGAAACTTTGTTATCGCGATTTCTCAGGAACTACTTCGTGGATCTTTCTCAAATTTGGTACACAGGTTTCCCTTGGGGTCTAGTTGTGCAAGATACCTTTTTTGGTCCGATTCGAAAATCCGATATGGCCACAAGGTGGTCATCTTGGATTTCCCCATGAAACTTTGTTATCGCGATTTCTCAGGAACTACTTCGTGGATCTTTCTCAAATTTGGTACACAGGTTCCCCTTGGGGTCCAGTTGTGCAAGATACATTTTTTGGTCCGATTCGAAAATCCAATATGGCCACCAGGCGGCCATCTTGGATTTCCACATGAAACCTTGTTATTGTGGTTTCTCAGGAAGTACTGCATGAATATTTTACTCAAAGTTGGTACACAGGTTCCCCTTGTGATCCAGTTGTGCAAGATATCTTTTCAGGTCCGATTCGAAAATCCAATATGGCCACCAGGCCGCCATCTTGGATTTCCCCATGAAACTTTGTTATCACGATTTCTCAGGAACTACTGCATGGATCTTTCTCAAATTTGGTACACAGGTGTTCCTTGGAGTCTGGTTGTGCAAGATACCTTTTCTGGTCCGATTCGAAAATCCAATATGGTCACCAGGCCGCCATCTTCGACTTTCCCATGAAACATTATCGTAATTTCTCAGGAAGTACTTCATGGATGTTTCTCAAATTTGGTATATCGGTTTCCCTCGGGGTCTTGTTGTACAAGATACCTTTTTTGGTCGGATTCGAAAATCCAATATGGCCACCAGGCGGCCATCTTAGATTTCCCTATGAAACTTTGTTATCGTGATTTCTCAGTAAGTACTGCATGGATCTTTCTCAAATTTGGTACACAGGTTCCCCCTGTGGTCCAGTTGTGCAAGATACCTTTTTTGGTGCGATTCGAAAATCCAATATGGCCACCAGGCGGCCATTTTGAATTTCCCCGTGAAATTTTGTTCTCTTGAATTCTCAGGAACTACTGCATGGATCTTTGTCATATTTGGTACACAAGTTCCTCTTGTGGTTTAGTTGTGCAGAATAGCTTTTCTGGTCCGATTCCAAAATCCAATATGGCCACCAGACGGCCATCTTGGATTTCCCCGATGAAACTTTATCATGATTTCTCAGTAAGTAGGCTACAAATGGATCTTTCTCAAATTTGGTACACAGATTCCCCTAGTGGTCTAGTTGTGCAAGATACCTTTTCGGTCCGATTCGAAAGTCCAATATGGCCAGCAGGCGGCCACCGGGTGGACTCCCCCATGAAAGTTTGTTATCGTGATTTCTCAGGAAGTACTGCATGGATCTTTCTCAAATTTGGTACACAGGTTCCCCTTGTAGTCTAGTTGTACAAAATACCTTTTTGGTCCGATTTGAAAATCCAACATGGCCGCCAGGTGGCCATCTTTAATTTCCCCTTGAAACATTGTTATCGTGAATTCTCAGGAACTACTTCATGGATCTTTCTGAAATTTGGTACACAGGTCCCACATGGGGCCTAGTTGTGCAAGATACCTTTTTGGTCCGATTCGAAAATCTGATATGGCCATCTTAGATTTCCCCATGAAACTTTGTTATCGCGATTTCTCAGGAACTACTTCGTGGATCTTTCTCAGATTTTGGTACACAGGTTTCCCTTGGGGTCTAGTTGTGCAAGATACCTTTTCTGGTCCGATTTGAAAATCCAATATGGCCACCAGGCAGCCATCTTGGATTTCCCCATGAAACTTTATCGTGATTTCTCGGGAAGTAAGGCATGGATCTTTCTCAAATTTGGTACACAGGTTCCCCTTGGGGTCTAGTTGTGCAAGATACCTTTTTTGGTCCGATTCGAAGATCCAATATGGCCACCAGGCGGCCATCTTGGATTTCCACATGAAACCTTGTTATTGTGATTTCTCAGGAAGTACTGCATGAACATTTTACTCAAATTTGGTACACAGGTTCCCCTTGTGATCCAGTTGTGCAAGATATCTTTTCTGGTCCGATTCGAAAATCCAATATGGCCACCAGGCCGCCATCTTGGATTTCCCCATGAAACTTGATCACGCTTTCTCAGGAACTACTGCATGGATCTTTCTCAAATTTGGTACACAGGTGTCCCTTGGAGTCTGGTTGTGCAAGATACCGGTCTTTTCTGGTCCGATTCGAAAATCCAATATGGTCACCAGGCCGCCATCTTCGATTTTCCCATGAAACATTATCGTAATTTCTCGGGAAGTACCTCATGGATCTTTCTCAAATTTGGTACATCGGTTTCCCTTGGGGTCTTGTTGTACACGATACCTTTTTTGGTCCGATTCGAAAATCCAATATGGCCACCAGGCGGCCATCTTAGATTTCCCCATGAAACTTTGTTATCATGATTTCTCAGTAAGTACTGCATGGATCTTTCTCAAATTTGGTACACAGGCTCCCCTTGTGGTCCAGTTGTGCAAGATACCTTTTTTGGTCTGATTCGAAAATCCAATATGGCCACCAGGTGGCCATTTTGAATTTCCCCTTGAAATTTTGTTCTCTTGAATTCTCAGGAACTACTGCATGGATCTTTGTCATATTTGGTACACAAGTTCCTCTTGTGGTTTAGTTGTGCAGAATAGCTTTTCTGGTCCGATTCCAAAATCCAATATGGCCACCAGACGGCCATCTTTGGATTTCCCCGATGAAACTTTGTTATCATGATTTCTCAGTAAGTAGGCCTACTGCATGGATCTTTCTCAAATTTGGTACACAGATTCCCCTAGTGGTCTAATTGTGCAAGATACCTTTTCGGTCCGATTCGAAAGTCCAATATGGCCATCAGGCGGCCACCTGGACTTCCCCATGAAAGTTTGTTATCGTGATTTCTCAGGAAGTACTGCATGGATCTTTCTCAAATTTGGTACACAGGTTCCCCTTGTAGTCTAGTTGTACAAAATACCTTTTTGATCCGATTTGAAATCCAACATGGCCGCCAGGTGGCCATCTTTAATTTCCCCTTGAAACATTGTTATCGTGAATTCTCAGGAACTACTTCATGGATCTTTCTGAAATTTGGTACACAGGTCCCACATGGGGCCTAGTTGTGCAAGATACCTTTTTGGTCCGATTCGAAAATCTGATATGGCCACAAGGTGGCCATCTTAGATTTTCCCATGAAACTTTATCGCGATTTCTCAGGAACTACTTCGTGTATCTTTCTGAAATTTGGTACACAGGTTCCCCTTGGGGTCTAGTTGTGCAAGATATCTTTTTTGGTCCGATTCGAAAATTCGATATGGCCACAAGGTGGCCATCTTGGATTTTCCCATGAAACTTTCTTATCGCGATTTCTCAGGAACTACTTCGTGGATCTTTCTCAAATTTGGTACACAGGTCCCCCTTGGGGCCTAGTTGTGCAAGATAACTTTTCTGGTCGGATTTGAAAATCCAATATGGCCACCAGGCAGCCATCTTGGATTTCCCCGTGAAACTTTATCGTGATTTCTCGGGAAGTAAGGCATGGATCTTTCTCAAATTTGGTACACAGGTTCCCCTTGGGGTCTAGTTGTGCAAGATACCTTTTTTGGTCCGATTCGAAAATCCAATATGACCACCAGGTGGCCATCTTGGATTTCCACATGAAACCTTGTTATTGTGATTTCTCAGGAAGTACTGCATGAATATTTTACTCAAATTTGGTACAAAGGTTCCCCTTGTGATCCAGTTGTGCAAGATATCTTTTCTGGTCCGATTCGAAAATCCAATATGGCCACCAGGCCGCCATCTTGGATTTCCCCATGAAACTTGATCACGCTTTCTCAGGAACTACTGCATGGATCTTTCTCAAATTTGGTACACAGGTGTCCCTTGGAGTCTGGTTGTGCAAGATACCGGTCTTTTCTGGTCCGATTCGAAAATCCAATATGGTCACCAGGCCGCCATCTTCGATTTTCCCATGAAACATTATCGTAATTTCTCGGGAAGTACCTCATGGATCTTTCTCAAATTTGGTACATCGGTTTCCCTTGGGGTCTTGTTGTACACGATACCTTTCCCCATGAAACTTTGTTATCGTGATTTCTCAGTAAGTACTGCATGGATCTTTCTCAAATTTGGTACACAGGCTCCCCTTGTGGTCCAGTTGTGCAAGATACCTTTTTTGGTCTGATTCGAAAATCCAATATGGCCACCAGGCGACCATTTTGAATTTCCCCTTGAAATTTTGTTCTCTTGAATTCTCAGGAACTACTGCATGGATCTTTGTCATATTTGGTACACAAGTTCCTCTTGTGGTTTAGTTGTGCAGAATAGCTTTTCTGGTCCGATTCCAAAATCCAATATGGCCACCAGACGGCCATCTTTGGATTTCCCCGATGAAACTTTGTTATCATGATTTCTCAGTAAGTAGGCCTACTGCATGGATCTTTCTCAAATTTGGTACACAGATTCCCCTAGTGGTCTAGTTGTGCAAGATACCTTTTCGGTCCGATTCGATCGAAAGTCCAATATGGCCATCAGGCGGCCACCTGGACTTCCCCATGAAAGTTTGTTATCGTGATTTCTCAGGAAGTACTGCATGGATCTTTCTCAAATTTGGTACACAGGTTCCCCTTGTAGTCTAGTTGTACAAAATACCTTTTTGATCCGATTTGAAAATCCAACATGGCCGCCAGGTGGCCATCTTTAATTTCTCCTTGAAACATTGTTATCGTGAATTCTCAGGAACTACTTCATGGATCTTTCTGAAATTTGGTACACAGATCCCACATGGGGCCTAGTTGTGCAAGATACCTTTTTGGTCCGATTCGAAGATCCAATATGGCCACCAGGTGGCCATCTTGGATTTCCACATGAAACCTTGTTATTGTGATTTCTCAGGAAGTACTGCATGAATATTTTACTCAAATTTGGTACACAGGTTCCCCTTGTGATCCAGTTGTGCAAGATATCTTTTCTGGTCCGATTCGAAAATCCAATATGGCCACCAGGCCGCCATCTTGGATTTCCCCATGAAACTTTGTTATCACGATTTCTCAGGAACTACTGCATGGATCTTTCTCAAATTTGGTACACAGGTGTCCCTTGGAGTCTGGTTGTGCAAGATACCTTTTCTGGTCCGATTCGAAAATCCAATATGGTCACCAGGCCGCCATCTTCGATTTTCCCATGAAACATTATCGTAATTTCTCGGGAAGTACTTCATGGATCTTTCTCAAATTTGGTACATCGGTTTCCCTTGGGGTCTTGTTGTACAAGATACCTTTTTTGGTCCGATTCGAAAATCCAATATGGCCACCAGGCGGCCATCTTAGATTTCCCCATGAAACTTTGTTATCGTGATTTCTCAGTAAGTACTGCATGGATCTTTCTCAAATTTGGTACACAGGTTCCCCCTGTGGTCCAGTTGTGCAAGATATCTTTTTTGGTGCGATTCAAAAATCCAATATGGCCACCAGGCGGCCATTTTGAATTTTCACTTGAAATTTTGTTCTCTTGAATTCTCAGGAACTACTGCATGGATCTTTGTCATATTTGGTACACAAGTTCCTCTTGTGGTTTAGTTGTGCAGAATAGCTTTTCTGGTCCGATTCCAAAATCCAATATGGCCACCAGACGGCCATCTTGGATTTCCCCGATGAAACTTTGTTATCATGATTTCTCAGTAAGTAGGGGAGATTGGGGTACACTAGGACGTTTTTCACCTTTTTGCAAAAATCTCTGTCATTATTGCTCTGTGGTGTAGTCTTGTATACTCTTGTTATAACTTATACTTATTATGACATTGGTCAAACAAAAAAATCTGAAATATCTGTTATACTTTTCTCCAAAATTCTGTTTTAAAAACGTAAAAAAATGTGTCCCAGTTTGCCCCACTATGGGATACTCTGGGACACCCACTGGGGTGCGATGGGACAATAATCAAAATACATTTTATAAGAAGTATATACTAATATGTTTCATAGGAGTTTAGAAGATTCAATAGCGGTGGTTAAGTTAGTTGCTATTTTAGGCCCCTGCTTTACGTGAAATATTTCCCAGGACTCCGGCAGGAGCCAAATTTGAGGAAAAAATATTTTGTGTGATTCTCATCCCAATGAAAGCATTTGACTTTGAAAGTTTTAGTAAAATTCATCAAATCTGATAGGATTGGCAAATACTACCATCTAGGAAACAAAATAATACACTTTGACGGCATTTTAGGATGAAAGGAAATTTCACCATTTGATTATTATTGTCCCAGTGTGCCCCGGCAAAAGTGTCCCACTCTGCCCCACGTGCATGATATATTCCCTTTTATGACAAAAAACTAATAGATACAGCTGAGATACTAAATCGATATAACTAAAGTGTACCTTTGTCCATCCTCTCTCAGTAGTAATAAAACAGCAATGAAGTACTGCTGAAAACTTCTCATAAGGAACTATCATCTTCAGTCCTAAAAATTTACTTGGATTGCTCAAAAACACTTTTTGTGTCTTTAATTTTTTACCAATGATAGGTTTTACTTGTAATCAATATAGAAGTTGTATGGGGGTGATAGCTTTCTGCTGATAGTAATGTTATGTGCCTCTTGTTCTTAACAAAAGAGCTAGATGGCTTGTCCCACTGTGCCCCATGTCCCACTGTACCCCAATCTCCCCTACTGCATGGATCTTTCTCAAATTTGGTACACAGATTCCCCTAGTGGTCTAGTTGTGCAAGATACCTTTTCGGTCCGATTCGAAAGTCCAATATGGCCATCAGGCGGCCACCTGGACTTCCCCATGAAAGTTTGTTATCGTGATTTCTCAGGAAGTACTGCATGGATCTTTCTCAAATTTGGTACACAGGTTCCCCTTGTAGTCTAGTTGTACAAAATACCTTTTTGGTCCGATTTGAAAATCCAACATGGCCGCCAGGTGGCCATCTTTAATTTCCCCTTGAAACATTGTTATCGTGAATTATCAGGAACTACTTCATGGATCTTTCTGAAATTTGGTACACAGGTCCCACATGGGGCCTAGTTGTGCAAGATACCTTTTTTGGTCCGATTCAAAAATCCAAGTTACGCTTCAAATTAATACGATATTCCCCGAGTTGTGACGTTGCATCACAAGAGTCAGTGAATCAAATGGTGGGGCATATTCTATATACTTACTGTAGAGCATATTCATACCTTCACATTCTGTATCAAGGAGTTCAAATGATTCCGAATTAAAATGTATTCTTCAAATTTTAAGTCAGTTTACTTTAGTCCATGCCGTTGCAAGTGAACTGCCCCACCGTTTCGTCTCACTGACGATTCAGACACTTTCAAAGTTTCAACATTACGGACCGGATCCCTTCAGTATTAAGTTTGTACCATTTAATTAGTTTCGAGCATGGTATCTTAAAAGAGATATCTCAAACTAGCCCAGTAAACAGTACAGAATTAGCATTCGTTCCTAATTAAAAATCTTAAGTATGTTTCATAGCTCATGCCAAAATGTCAAAGAGATTTGTCTTCGCTTCCAGTACCCAATGATGACACATGCAAAGAAAAAAATACTACAAAACGAAGACGAAGGATCCTCCGGACATTCACTTTCAGACTAACTTTGCTCATTTCACTTGTACTACAACCGACATCAAGTACATTTTCTAGAAATCTTGAAACTTAGAAAGATAATATCTTGGTGTTTTCCAGTGCCCCTTTTTCGATCTTTTTCACTCAAATTCGAATTTGTGCCCACAAAAGTACAAACCAGTCATTTGTTCGTAGTAACAATGGACAAAAAAATCCTCTTGTCATTAGCTTACAATTATCGGACAATGGTGGGTGCCAAGATCCTTCAGGATCTCTCGTTAGACAATTAGATGTCATATGATATCGCGATTATACCAAGAGTTTCTGAAATATTGGAGACCTTACCATACAGCACTATCATGATCTTCCGAAGACAGTTTTTAGCCTGTATGCCCAAAGCCATGGATTTTTTAATTTAACCAGTTGCAGTCCCAAGGATGTATTGGGATATATTATTTGCGATGATAAAGGGGCATAACTCTGGAGAAGAGAATTTCAATGTGTTGAAAAAATGTCACATGCACGAGGACGTTTATGCATGTACAGTGATTGTAATGCACAGATTTTCAGAATGAGCCAAAGAAACTCTTGCTAGAGACCTTAATACCATATATTCACTATCTTGATTATAGGTAGACAGCAAATGATCATCAGACATCTTTCTATATAGGACTATATCCTTAAACAATCCAAAGAAAATTCAACTTGTTCCATTCCCGAGGATGTATTAGGATATATTTGCGATGATAAAGGGCCACAACTCTGGATAACATTCCGGGGAAATTAAAAAGTCAAATGCAATATGTTTATCAATTTGCATTCCTTCGATTATTTTCAATAGAAGTTTAAAGTCACGTGATGAGGTAGTGTGTACCAAGTTGAAAAATTCCTAGTTTCGTTCACGAGAGTGAGTGAGTGAATGTGATTTTAAAGTTCAAAAGAAAAGATAATGGATGGATGGATGGAAATCAACATATATATGTCCCATCGAAATTGTGGTCATATGAAAAGAACAAAAAGCAACAATACCTGAATTTTGTATTTTAATGGTGTTAATGAAATGATATAATGGTTGCATATAATGAGAAAATGATGTACATTTAAGATTTTATGAGACTAAGTATACATCAACATTAAGACAATATGCACACTTCAAACAGATCATGTATTCAATTGATCAAAATAATGAAACAATGGTCAATTTTAATGACCTGACAAAAACTCCATATTGGAATATCAGGTCATGTGATGGCTGAATAGATCATGTGACTACCCTCCCTCCCTGCAAATATATACCAAATGATTTGTCTTATTTATTACAAAATGAAGACGGTCTAAGTGTGTCAATTCATGTCAAACAGGCATCCAGTATTTGTTCTGCCAAATATAGTTGCACAAGATCAAGTAGAACTCGTCAAAACAAAAACAAAAATCCTTTTTGAGATGGAGAATTTCTTCCTCGTGTTGTTTGGAGTGACGTTGGACAAGTCCAACCTCAAGGAGGGTTGTCAAAGAGTTTTGCACCCAAGGGAGATAATCCCAGTATCATTTAACTAATTGGATTACCTCCCCATTCAGGCTCCTCGAAAACACTGAGAGCGCAACATTTCTTGCCACCCCTGTCGACAGTGAAATGAACCGACCCACAATAGCGTTGAATTTCAACTGGCATTCAAAAACAAACTATGCCATCACTGGAATTATACAACTTAAAACATGAGATGTGTTTAATGTTAAAGCTACTGTAATAATTTAGTGATATGATGTTTCTATGGGTCATAACAGATATATGATTATCAGTATTTTCGACATAAATTTGAGATCCACAGTCCATAATTTGATGATGGACGGTTCACGCGTCCGCGTTAGTGGTTTGGTTTTGAGGCATGCGTGCTAGGCGAATCCAGCGTGTCACATCTGACGATTCATGGGAAATTCATATTGTGGGTCCCCGAGCTTCTTAGATATCTGCTCGGTGATCTCAAATGGTTATGTCCATGGATATGATCAGGGCTAAACTTTGAAGCAGTTCAATGCAAAGATAATGAAGTGAAGAACACTTCAATTAAAGTTACACTTTAACTTTTCCACCACTCAGCATCAAAAGATGATTGTAAAACTATCCAATGTAGTGGATATTTCTGATATCATTTCTAATCTGCTCCAGCTTTATCATCCTCCGATCTCACATTCAACATTTTTAATCATCACTTCGCAAGATTATGAAGATGAAGAAATTCAAAGACGATGACAGATTAAAACCATTCAATTCCTGTTTTCCACTTTAGTTCGTGCACAAAAGAATTGTTCTGGCACGTCGACGAGTGCATTGACTCAAGGTGTAATTCTGCGATTCGTAATCTTCTCCATCTTATACTTACAGCATTGGGCAGATTTTAACTATTGATTACCAGTTCAAATATGATAAATACGCATCAAATGATCGTATGATCTGAGAAAAGACCAATAGGCTTAACATTACTGATAATTTTGGCAACTTCAAGTTGAAATAGTCCAGTTAAAACTGATTAAGATATTTTCCACATTGTAGCCCAGGTTAGGATGTGGAAAATAGGAACCACAAATTGAAGCCGTGAGTCCCTCGTCAATGCACCTGTTGATGCGCCGGGGCAATTGTTTTATCTAAGGATTTAATGTGGAAAGGTGGATTACGGAAATTCCTCTAATAAATCGATCACCGGAAGTGATATTTGAGGTACATGTATTAAAAATGAAGGGTGATCGATTAATTGCAACTGAGTGAAAGCGATGATTCGCAAAAGTCGGAGAAATGAATCTTGGATCATCCAGTGCCAAGTTTCCGATACCACGACGGCACAGGGGATTCTTTTCAATACGTATGGTGTGATTCAATACAATCCAGCTAATTGCAGTTTTAATGCTCCAGCATCAGCAGAATTGATATCCTGTTATCAAACACTATCAAGTTCAAACGGTCGGTGGTCTCTTGCCAAGTGCTTGCATGCTCTAAGGGAGGGGAGACTACTCCTGTCAACAAATGACCTAGATTCTGATTCCGCTTACAAACAAGATTGACTTAAAATCGGGGGTGACTGAATTATTACAACTTCCGATCGAATTTTTCTCCAAAAATCGGGGGTGATCGATTTCCGATAGGGTAATCGATTTATTAGAGGAATTACCGTACATGAATTGGTTCCCCAATCAATCGGTTTCAGCTTAACCATCCTCAAGAATGTGGCCACACTTGATTAGCGAAGTAAAACTTTGTTGCCATTTGATAGAAGTGAACCCCTTTCATTTCATTTTAAATCTGCTTCAGTTTCCCATCCTCATGTCATTCAGCCAAACTTTGATGCAAGTCTATGAGAAGATGGGTATTTAATATTTTCAGTTTCAGTCTGTCGTAGCTTTCCTATACCAAAACCTGGCACGGAAATCATCGCTGCATGTGATAAAGGCGGGGCCTGTAGGTGAGTGGACCACAGTCCTCACAGAGCTGTTGTGACCTGTCAACAACAACAACACATGTACCTTGCTATAAAATTACTGACTAATCATGCAGAAGGCTGATGAAATATTGAAGAAATACAACAAAATATAAGGCCCTTGCAGATGGATGATTTGTTAATTACATATTCTAGAAATATCAAGAAGTGAAGAAATATATACACCAGGTATAGGAGTTTCACTCTCCAGCTGGAAAATAAAATATATAAGAGGAGCCCACCTCTTGGAGTTAGTATCGGACAAATCATCACAGTGTCTTCTTTCACTATGCAGCAAAGATTGTGAAAATTTGTAGAAGAAAACTCATCAGATGCTCAGAAACATAGTTGTAAATTTTCTACACACAAAAGCTCACCACTGTTCATTGGCAGCATTTCCTACATCGGCCAAGTTACATGATAGCTCACTTCTATCACAGGTGCTCGTTACCATTATTAATTGAGTAATTATGTTGATATGGGGGAGGGGGGTAGAGGTCATGAAGAAAAGGAGAACGGCGGACACTCGATGCGGTTGCCAACCATGCTGCCAAACACTCTTCTTTTGGCCAGCTGACAGTGGTCTCACTTTTGCAAGACTTTTTATCCGGGTTATGGCCAATCTAGAAGTATCGGTTACAATTTGGCAGAGAAATGCACTTATCTGCCCGAAGAGGCCAGATCAGAAAAAGCTGAGATAAGATATATGCAATTTAGATATTTGTTCTTCTGTTTGAGATGAAGTTTATTCGATTTTTGAGAAAATAGGTTCTAACGAGTTTTTGATATTGTGGTAGGCGACTGCATCTACTGGAGTGTCCGCCCATCTCTTTTTCTTCAGGACCTCCACCCTCCTGCAACATAATTAACCAATTAATAATGGCAACGAGCCTCTTTGACTTCTATGGACATAGAGAACATGTATGCATGTATGCCCATATTAGTTGACAACTATGTCCCCAGCTTATATAAAGGATGAATGCGACATTAAACCTTAATTATCTGTTTCTCCCTGCTTAAAGATCTGCTAGGATATTTCCACAAATTGCACTAGACATAAATGATGGATTTTCCCAAAATCTTCACAACAGACATGACAGAAAGAAGATATTGAGAGGTCTTCCTTGGGGTTTTTTCCGGGCAAGAGCAAAGTTCCCTCCATCATCATTCAGCGAGGGTCTAAAAACTTTACTTATTTGAAGAAGAGATTTGCAAATAGAAAAGGATTGATCAATCTGGAGGTCATATTCTGACTCGGTAAAATATCAATAGGAAGGATAAGAAATATAGCAGCAATATTTGATGAATTGGCAACCGTGAACATTTTCTAACACACACAATATCTCTAATAGATAGGGGCAACAATAGGGCTTCATTGCTGAGCATATTAGGGGACTACTGAAAGTATGGGACAAGTGAATTGTGACTAGACAATGCTTTTATTTTTTATCCCATACAATATTGAAGAGAGTGTGGGGCTATGTTCAGTGACTTGCAATGATACAGAAACTGGTGTGACCTGTGTCAGAGCAGGATTAAATGTACATCAATCAACAAATAATAATACTCTCCCCAGTGAGTAATCCAGATGGGTTTCGATACCGGCATACTGGTATCTGTGCCCAAATACTGACAAACCAATTTGAATGTCGGCTAAAATCTAAACCAAAAGTACTTAAAATCACTGTAATGGACTTATTTTTATTATTTGACGATGTTTATAGTTCATTATTTCCTGTGTACAGCAGGTGGAAAGACTACATTTTCCAACTCTCATCATGCTTCTTGACTAAATCCATGCAGACTGCAATTTTAACATGTTTTGAGCCCACTGCGCATCGGTGATGTGCAGGAAGTTTTCTTCCGGTTTTTCAGGTTTCCGGTTTCATGGTAGTCAACCGGTCTCCAAAATATGCCTGGATTAGTCCCTGCTCCGTATGCAGACTGACGGTATATTACCACATACAGCTCTGCTACATTTGCCCCATAACACCATTGTGACATATCACTGTCAGTTCTGATGTATGATATCAGTTTCCCCATACTCAAAATCTACACAATTCTATTGGTCAGATGCAGTCATGTACCTTCAGTTTTGGATAATTGCTTTGTAGTCGAGTCGGACACTGAAGAGACAGTCGTTCCTTTGATGTAGATGTCTGGCCAACTCGTTTCTGAGCACATGCTTATACAACCACCACTTTGATTAGCTAAATAATGCGTATTTATTCCAATTTGGTAGGAAGGTTTTAAAATGGTGTTTTGGACAAATAGTGCAGAGTTAGGTATGGTAGTATACTCTAGATCTACAAACGGCTCAGAGTAATGTATAAACAGTACAAAATCTTTACCTAATGAGAGAAGTTTTTGTCGTTCAGCATTCCTGGAATCCCAACAACACATACTGAGAGTCTTCTCATCTGGGAACAGTACTGGGAATGAATAGATACAATAATGTTATATAGCCATCCATGCCCCTCACCACAGTCATTAATAATTATACAAGTGGATCGATGTTATTTTGTTTTGTTCTATAATCACATCAGTCATGTTGGGGAAGGGATAATAATTCTATTCCCCGTGTGGGTGCCTGATTTGGCAATAAATCTTTTCTATTCTGGGGATTGTCTGACAAGCTGGGAGGCCAGCACTTGACCAATATTCAGTCCTCCATACAATGCCAGGAGGACTAAGAAGGCTGGTCATTGTTGATTTATGCTAGCATTACTCAAGGACTTAAAAGCAGAAAATGAACATCTTTATGTCAACTGAGGCTAAACACTGTGGCATAGATATGTTATTTATCCCAAGAACTGAATAGGCAGCTAGTGAAATTTGGAGAATGTTAGCAAAACTTTTCTTTACAGATGCCTGAAGTTAACTTTTGCTGTCTGAATAATTAGAAGAAATAGGGTAACAATTACATCAGATCAAAGAATTCCATCACTTCTGTACCTCTCCTCTAGAACCCCACTAGATTGAGCAGCCCAGTAGTTACAGATATTAATGCATGGACAAATATACCTTGAACCCGATGACATCTCTGTGCTGCATTGTGGGATTAAGTACCATCTGCACAGGTGAAAACTAATATCAAAAGTCACTCCTTCATGCAACAGATTAATAGGAAGCTATAAGTCCAAGGTATGAAATGGTATAAGAGTGAATAATAGATAATTATCAGAGGTACGATCATGAAAAGGGCGAGATGGATAATGGATGTAATGAAAAGATAAGGACTAGGGCTAATGAATCTATTCAAAGATTGCTAGATATAAGTTACTCTGAACAAAACATGGTGCATGCATGTTTTTTTTTTGTTTTTTTTTTTTATTCAGAGTAACATTGCTGTATCATGCCATGAAGATTATTGCAGTTTTGTAGTTCTATCTTTAATACCATAGTCTTCTGTGTGGTTGAATACAGCCTGTGTGCGATGTTCCTGTTTTCCTGTAGCTCCAGCCCCTGTGTACATGATGAGACAGCGACTGGTCGACAACTCCCACAGTTTCACCATAGAGTCCTTGCCACTTGACAGCACATACTGAAATTAAAATGACGAATATCACAGACTGGATGTTATTTCCAGAAAGCTTATTCTCAGAAAGTTTACTGTTCATTAAATATCAAGTTTTAAAGTGGTAATAAAATAATGATTCTTGTTGTTCAGGGTGAGTGAGTGAATAGAATTTAACATCGCTTTCAACAATATTTCAGCTAGATCACGACAAACCAAAGCACCACCCAGCCCAGTTGTGTTCCTGCTACTTCAAAGAAGAAATCTTTAAAGCAGCATGGAACCAGACACCCTCCATCCACCCTATAAAACACAGAGGACAGCGCACAAGACACAGACAGGACGCTTACATGGTGCAATAAAGACAAGTGATATTACAGTGCTAGACAGCACATTATCAAGTTCTTATTGCTTCTCAGCAAAATGCATTGAAGCAACAGGAACCTGGAACCACCCAACCACCCACTCTTGTTCAGTAATACACATGTAATAAATATGTCTTGCATGGAATACATATTGCAATCTGGACAATGCAGAAAGTGGCTTCATAAATGATATAGTTATTTGAGTGCAAACAGGTCTTTGGACAAGCTGAAACAGTCATGCCTTTATTGTCAACTGAACCCTGCTCTTTTGTACAGGTCATATATATGTCATGCACATGTAGGCACCTCGAAAGTGAAAGAGAAATAGTTAACTGCACATCAGCATTGTGTCTGTCTCAGCTGTAGATGATTATTCAATCACTGAACAGTTCTGGCTTCCGCTCTCGAGAGATGGTGAATGACCTAATGTCATTTTGCATTTCTTCTCTAGTAACAAGATGATGTGATCAACAGATGAACATAAAAGACTGTATAAATTGAAATTTTACCTTGGAATTTCGTGAGAATGTCACAGAGCAGACTTCGTGTCCATCGTGAGCTTTCTTAAATGTGTTAATACATTTGTTACTGACTCCATCCCAAAGTTTGATATCTCCATCCTTGGAACTGCTCACATACAAATTGGCATTTGGGGAGAATTTTAACTGAAAGCAAAATTAATGTATTAAGTTTATTCCCGTCAATTAGTCCTAAATAATTCTATACAATTCTATTCTGTTCAGAAATCAAACTAAATATATCTGGAATACTAAAATGATTATTATTCTGTTATCATCAAACATTGGCTGAAATGGTGTAATATTATACTGATACACACAAAATATAAAGGAGGCTTCTAACAGATCCTCGTAGATATACAGAAAATTTTCTGGTAATTTGCTACTCTGGATATCAAATCGTAAAACTTTTCTACTGATAACATTTTACGCTTTGGCACTTTGACAGCAAAGACCTACTGCAGGTGAGTGAGCGAGTCTGCCATCCTGCTGGCGCAAGGAATATAGCATTCACCGGGTATATTCACAGGTGGCAGCTGTGAGGGGCAGCAGGTTATGTTATTGAAAATAACAAAAATGGTTCACGAAGGAGTATATCATACTTTCTTCATCCTCTTAATTAATTTAATTTCAGTTCAGCTCTGTCTCTGCACACCCTTCAACCTGGATATCCATCAAACAGATTGGCCCAGTCACTGCTTTGGTAATTGAAATGTGTGATGATGGCTGCTTTAACCGCTTAGTTTTCGTGAATTTTCATTGGTCTTTAGTAGCTGGTGTAACAGTTCCATCGCTCATTGTATATAGCACTGTGCGATGTGCCTGTTACTTTGAGCTAACCTGTCCAGAACTCCAGATCAAACAGAAACTTACAAGACGGTGTTACATTACCAGTAGTTGTTTACATTTTGTAATGCTTGTATTCAATACATGGACAACTGCTGATGACTAAGACAAACTTACCGCTGTAATTGAACCAGTGTGCTGCTCTGCTGGATTACTGGCAACATAACACTGGAACGTGTTCACATCGTACAAGCGGACTGTCAACAAAAGATGGGCTGCTATGTAAACATCTCTACAGTATTATCTCTGATTTAACCCTTTCACCGATCATTCCCTGTTTAAAAATATACACCTAGCCTATATAAAGCCAATCCCAGGGCTAGATTGGTGAAAGGGTTAATGTATTAAGCTTATTTTCTATCACCGGCCATTTTACACCATGAGAGGGTGTACTGTTGTGATTCTCTAAAATAATACCAACTGAGCCAAATGACAAGTACTATCGGAGGGTTGAGAATCACCACTATGCTGGTTAGGAGAAAAATACTGACATTTTATCACCAGAACCACAAATTTAATTTTATTCCACCATGATTGTGAAAGAACAGGTGGTCTTCAGACCTGATGACGTATTATTGTTTTCTCTGACCAATTTGTAGATGCATATTATTTGTTTGCTCCATGATCCCAAAAAATACTATTTACAATGGTGGTATCCTTCCAAAGGGTATAAAGTAAGTACTCGCCACTTATTTGTCGGCACATTTTGCTCTGTTGTGAATACAATATCTTTACTACTAAAATGGCAGAAGCTGATAATCTATGAAATAATCATGTGATGTAAAAATATACATGTACATTGAACCCAAGACTGCCGGTAGCCAAGTTGCAACTGGTGAACAGTCTACATTGTACAGGAGATGAACATTTCAATGAGAGAATGATATAAAGAGTTTACTTACTGGTAGGGTGCTGTGTGCCTACAAGGATATAATCACCTGACGGATGAAAGGACAGACATCGGACAATAGCAGCTTCCTGACAACAAGGAAATGGATAATTTGAAGACAAAATTTTAAGACCCTCTCCCCCCACCCAACATAGTCGTACTATCAGAATACAAATGCTTGTGGTGATGATAAGACTCAAACTAAATCGATGATGTTCCAGCTACCATCATGAAATGATTGAGCTGCAATTAGCATTCATATTACCAGGTATATGGTGACTCCCATACTCAGTTCTAAACTTTTGTTAGTTTTAGCTCCTCTAGTTGAACAAGAACACAGTCAAAATTGACCAGCTCCATTGTAAATGGATTGTAAACTTTGGGTGATTACAAGTGCGAGTGACAAGACACGGACAGCACTGAATTGGTTTTACGTATGATAATAAAACTATTAATAAAACAGTCAGATCATAGGTTTTCTCCAATGTATTTATAAATTTCATTTGATAAAACATGAGAATATGGTGAAATGTGTAAGATCTTATAGATGTGTTCATGAAATAGTCAGTGCATAAACATATATACCATTTTCAGAGATTCACCCAAAAAGCTCTTGGTGCTTGGTATTTTCAGTCTAAATTGACAAAATTTTGGGTTGAAAAAGTGTCATGACAAAACTCAATATTGATTACAAAACTCAATTTTGTGTTTATGAATCCCTGTTGGGTACGGTAAGTTCCCTAAGTATTCGCGACCCTAAGTAAACTCGAAAACGGGCATTTTTCGCCAAGTCACGTGACACTGTTCCCTAAGTAATTGAAAACGGCCCCTTCGCGAGAAACCGCGATCCTAACTGTTCGAAAATCCCCCATTTATCGTGGTCGCAAGATTGATAATATTGTGGGCTTATGTAGTTGTGCGATGAAAAAAACTTCCACATCAACGAGTTTCCTTAGAATTAGTATTTGATAAACCTTGCAAACTTTTTGAGCACTTTGAACATAACCAATTGTAACAACTAAGTTTTATGTCTCAAACGAAATGTATCAATGTTTGAACCGCGATTTTTCAGTCATTAAATTGAGAATATTGCCTGTTTACGGGGACGTGCGATATTAAACATTGCCGATTGAAGAGAGCATACGTTCGATATTATACTGAAAATATCAAAATGAAGAACTGGAAGTTGCGTTTCATTCGGTCTTACAAAATATATTGCTGAAGTTTGACCAGACATTTGAACTACGGATCCTTAGTCGCGAGGTAGAGATCATTGTCGGTTACATGGTCGCACGATGTAAACCTGGTCTGTTAACAAATCTTTTCGTATACGCATATTTCTTTTTATTAAACACAGAAAGTTTATTCTAACATCAACTGTTCTACATCTGTGAGCGTCCTGTACAATGATTGCTCAACAACGCTGCCGTTGTTGTTGTTCATTCATAGTGATTTTTGCGGTGCAACTGATCAATATATCCAAATATACTGCCATCTTTCGATTCACATTTTTTGTGAAATATACGATAGGATCTTCCAACTGAACTATTATCCCCGAGTCCTGAGAGGTACACAATCTAAATGAAATACAACCGCACACGGTCGGGATATAGTTGTATTAATTTTGGCGACTGTATGCCATGTGCGCCTCACTCAAAAACCAGAAACGCGCCTGTTTGTTTCTGACTTTCGGATTTTTCTTCCGTTTGACACGAATGTTGAGATTCCCAGCTATGATACTAAAAACATATTTCTGTACTGTTCAGACAAAAATAATTTAGAAACGTATCATGTCCAACGAACGCGGCGATTCAGAATATTTTATGGCCGTAGAATTCGCGGTGATGCATATACCGAAAAAAGTTTGCGCTCTTGTATTCAACTTTTCAGGAGCAAGCAAACTGATGTGATAAATAATTATTCCACCGAACATAAACTGAATAGAAATTTGTTGTCGTCTTTCTTCTCCAGATGGTGATTTATATCGGATGTAAACTCCCTATTTTGGAGATGCCAAAACAGTGTAAAAGACAACCAGACGCGTAACGTATTACAGACTGCATAACGGTGGAAAGACATTCAAATCCGCAATAATGATAAGTTTACGTCAAGTTTACGCTCATTATTGATATTTCGGATGAATTCAAGTCAGTAATTCTTCTTTTTCTTTTTTCAGATGGCGATTGATATTGAGCATAATAACTCTGATTTGGAGACAGAATCCGAGAGTCATAACTTACCACAAACAGCATAATGGAGGAAAGCCATTCAAATGTCCCATCTGTCCGTACATCCTCATCAGTGAATAACGAAATTTGAGACTGGTGTACAGAATTAGCCTATATCAACACATCTCCACACAATGATCGATTTAGAATAAACTTCATGAAATGTATGTCTATTAGTATAACCCACTGTATTTACTGTGAGTTGACAATGTAGTATTCAACTGAGAGCCAATGAAAAACTAATAGAGCAGATCGGATGACCACTAGCAACTTATGAATACTTTGTATTTATGTTCATTGACGGAAAGCCATTCAATTGCTCCATCTGCTTTCATTCCCAATTGTGTAAATGACATAACCATATATTTAATGTGAAGTATATTGATGAAATAATACAGATATGAACTCTTTCACACCTTATGCTAATCTACAGAAATCATGTATCCTATTTGTATTTGGCATGTACATGTATGAGGTAAGTAATGTATGATGCCGAATGGTGCACCAGAACGGACTGGGGCCGTCAGAGAAACAGGAATTCTCACAGACTAACCCAGACTGTACCAGGTGCATGGTTTAGGACCAAAGGAGTGTTTGTGGTAAACAGGGTACACTGACAGGGTTTTTAGTGAAACCTGAAAAATTCGAGAAAATTTCAATCTCTTCAAAGTTGCGACATCTCTGGTGGTCGTCGGATTACCTGCTGTGGCCCGTTTCTTTGTCGTCATCAGTTTTCTCTTCAGACTGAAAATATAGTAATATATCTGTTTACTTAGTTAAGAAATTCATTTATGCAAGAACTGTACGAAAAATATTTATTTACAGGTGATCCCAACTCGTGGTCACAAGTTTTAAATTTTGATTGGTGTATCTGTCTAGTCGCCGGTCTTTGATCGCGGTCGTCAACACGGGCTGATGATTGGAAGTCTGAAAATAAAAAATAAAAAACAATAGTTCAGATTTATTCTCTTCAATCACCCCTGGATAAAATAGAAACATGGAAGGAAAGGAAATATTCCAGAATACATTTACATCTCAGAAACAGATCGAACCAATTTTCTGATTAGATCGTGGATTGATGCGTATCATGTTAGGCCTATATATACTTGAACATGTGGCTGTCGCCATCGGGACCCCTCGGGCCGGGCCCAGAGCAATTGTGGAAATAATGTTTCTGACCCCAACAACTCACATATTTGGGGGGGCATAATTTTACCTGTATGATATAGATCATAGACAGACAAAACAATATAGCAATAGAGCAGTGATTACCTATAGTAGATGTAGTCGAACGATTACTGTCTATTCACAGCAATTCACACAGGTTTGTGTGAACTCCTGAAAAACACATCCCATGGCACCGACTTTCAATAGGCTTCTGGTACTGGCTGTATTAAACAACTGTATGAAGTTTCATTGTTGTGAGTGAAGGACTTTTTGAGATAATGTGTTTACAAGGATAAAAACAGACAGACATGTATAAAGGGGCATAACTCCTGAAAAACACATCCAATGGCACCGATTTTCAATAGGCTTCTGGTACTGGTTGTATTAAACAACTGTATGAAGTTTCATTGTTGTGAGTGAAGGACTTTTTGAGATGTGTTTACAAGGATATGGACCAACAGACATGTATAAAGGGGCATAACTCCTGAAAAACACATCCGATTACACCGACTTTGAATAGGCTTCTGGTACTAGCTGCATTAATCAACTGTATGAAGTTTCATTGTTGTGAGTGAACGACTTTTTGAGATAATGTGTTTACAAGGATAAAAACAGCCAGACATGTATAAAGGGGCATAACTCCTGAAAAACACATCCAATGGCACCGACTTTCAATAGGCTTCTGGTACTGGCTGTATCAAACAACTGTATGAAGTTTCATTGTTGTAAGTGAAGGACTTTTTGAGATAATGTGTTTACAATGATATAATGGACAGACGGACAGACGGACGGACGGACAGACGGACAGACGACGGAGGCAACGACAATACCGCTCGGGCAGAATCTGCCCGAGGGGTAATAAAACTGGGTAAACATGTGAATGTATGGCCTATAAATGACAGAATAGCTGCAGTCGAGCCATATTTCAAGCCAGATTAATAATCGGAGAGAGGTAAAAGAGAATTATTTTTCAGCTTTGAAACATTTTTTTTTTTTTTTTCGTGGGTAACATGATCTCACTGTTACGAAGGCATAATATATTGAGGTTGTGTTAGCTGAATATGTTATGAAGCGGGAACCGTGTACAAACACAAGTTTGGCCCACGTGCTATGCTATCCAAGTATTGATCACGTGATGTTATTGCAACTCCGTATGGCGGGAAAATGTACAACCAACACGTGGCATGTTGAAACTTTCATTCTACAGACCCCACCTAATTCTATGAAAGTATTTTTATACATTTGTTAATCAAGGATCGAAGGGATACAGTGAATTGTTAGAAAGGGCAAGCAATTCATGTCTTTCGTTTAGCCGCTATACATGGCGGGATGAGCTCGTTCCAGCTGGGAAGATTGTATATCATCTCAGACGAGTTGGCCCTGATATATGGGTCTCAGTCGAGTTGGCCCTGATATGGGTCTTCAGATAGTGTCGGGCGCTTGCTTAATTTGCTGTTCGTTTTATTGACATAAACAGTTTGAAAAGCCCTTCCACAATATTTCCCTATGAAGAGCAATCAAGAAATTATTAGGTTTGATTCTCAATCTGAAAATGACGTAATCTGTGTTTCTTTATTAGATCGATTATATATTTTCCCGTAAACATCATTGTCGTCACCGCGATAGTTGAGCCTAGTCTTCTCGGCCGTGACAAAAATTCTGCAAGATTTCAAGCATGTCCTGAAGAGAAAATAAAGAATACGAATGTGAAAGTGACAGAATATGCTCCCGTATGTACTAATACAATGATATACGCGAATTTGTGATTTTAAATTGGCCGGATGTCCGATGAAAGCATGACTGAGAACCGACAGGGAAACCTGATTTTTCTATAGATGATTTATACTTTGCAGTGGATTTAAATCATTTCTAGCTCCACGATTTAAATAATGAATAAAATCGACCATAGAGGTCCATGTCCCCCGCTAGCAGCACCAGTTATGGTGGATTACATCCACCATAACTGGCGCTGCTGCTGCGGGGGCCATGGACCTCTATGGTCGATTTTTTGGGGTCGATGATATCTCATATTATTGATAAGAGTATGATTTGAAAATAAAGATATCGCTGATGACCTTAACATAATCTAATACAGCAGATGGCACCCATATTGGATTATGCACATCCATAAAACATAATACATGACTGTCCTCTCACTAAGGTCAAGGGACTCCCCAAGTTTGAAGTAGATCAGTTGAATCGTACTCCAGCTATTGTCCGGACAAGATCAAACTGCTTAAAATCCAATGAAATCCAGTATGGCCGATGGTGGCCATATTGGATTAAGCACGTCCTTGAAAAACAATCCTAATCCTCCTCTCAACAATGTCAAGGCACTCCCCAGGTATGAAGTAGATCGGTTGAATCGTTCTCGAGTTATTGTCCAGACAAGATTCAACTGCTTACAATCCAATATGGCTGACGGCGGCCATATTAGATTACGCACATTGCTGGAAAACAATCCCAACCGTCCTCTCACCAATGTCCAGGCACACCCCAAATTTGAAGTTGATCGATTAAATCGTTCACGAGTTATTGTCCGGACAAGAAAATCTAAGATCCAACTGCTTATAATCCAATATGGCTGACGGTGGCCATATTGGATTATGCACATCGCTGAAAAAAATCCAAACCGTCCTCTCACCGATGTCAAGGCACTCCCCAAGTTTGAAGTAGATCAGTTGAATCGTACTCCAGTTATTGTCCGGACAAGATCAAACTGCTTAAAATCCAATTAAATCCAGTATGGCTGATGGTGGCCATATTGGATCAAGCACGTCCTTGAAAAACAATCCTAATCCTCCTCTCAACAATGTCAAGGCACTCCCCACATATGAAGTAGATCGGTTGAATCGTTCTCGAGTTGTTGTCCGGACAAGATCCAACTGCTTATAATCCAATATGGCTGACGGCGGCCATATTAGATTACGCACATTGCTGAAAAACAATCACAACCGTCCTCTCACCAATGTCAAGGCAGACACAAAGTTTGAAGTTGATCGGTTAAATCGTTCATGAGTTATTGTCCGGACAAGAAAATCTAAGATCCAATTGCTTATAATCCAATATGGCTGATGGCGGCCATATAAGATAACGCACATTGCTGAAAAACAATCCCAACCGTCCTCTCACCAATGTCAAGGCATACCCCAAGTTTGAAGTTGATCGGTTAAATCGTTCACGAGTTATTGTCCGGACAAGAAAATCTAAGATCGAACTGCTTATAATCCAAAATGGCTGACGGCGGCCATATTTGATTACGCACATTGCTGAAAAACAATCCCAACCGTCCTCTCACCAATGTCAAGGCACACCCCAAGTTTGAAGTTGATCGGTTGGATCGTTCACGAGTTATTGTCCGGACAAGAAAATCTTACGGAATTACGGAATTACGGAATCACGGAATTACGGAATTACGGACACCGGTGTTTCTAAGTCCCCCCCCTACTAAGTAGCGGGGGACAATAAGGGGAAATATGCTACATGTAGATCTCCTTCTACCTCAATCAGTACTTTATTTATCCTTTGATAAATTGCGAAATATTGCCTGACAAATCTAAATGCACGACAAACATTTCCCGGGTTTTGCTTCCGGGTTTCCCCTCGACCACACGTGTTCGTACCACTGAACTTCGACTAAGTATATTAGACTTCATTCTACACACAAAAGTATAGTGAATGTCTCGTGGTTGTCGATTTTATATCATTTAGAGTGCTAAAATATCACAAAATTAAAGAAACATCACAGTCGACGTATTGTGACCTTTCAATGTCGAACAGTATGAGCATTTAACATGGGGACTCTAATTTACGAAAACGTCCGTTTTTCTGAACTGACCTGCACAAACTATTCGGAAGTGGTCAGTTTTTCACGACTGCGATATTCACTTCCGGTCACGAATACTTAGGGAACTTACCGTATTTGATCTGAGTGTTAATGCACCCACTTATCACCGCTTGGATTGGATGGATTCCTGAGGTTTGTCAGGTTTAACTCTATCACATCTCACATACCTGTATACTCTTGTAGGCTTTCTTCACAGAAGGTTTTGAAAACTCAAAAAATCTGACGCTGTAATCCTTACTGCCTGAGGCTAGAATTTGATGAACCGGGTGGAAATCTATACTGGTCACCTCCTGGAAAATAACACAAGAACAGAGTTAATACATAGCTCATTTGATACACTGCTCTATTTGAAGGGACAGAAAAACCAACAGTGCTCTAAACACAGCAGTATATTTATGTTGGTGATCAAGGGGCATAACTCTTGGTCACATCAGGAGCCATAACTCTGACAAGCTGGTACTGCCATTCTTGCATGACAACAAGCACTGTTGGGACTAGATGTAGGGCAGCTGATCATTTTTTTATTCTAAACACTGCCTTATTTTTCACTATGGTTTACACTGCTGTATGTTAGTATGTTATCAGGCGCTATTTTTTTGAAGATATAGGACACAAAAACTTTACTATTTTATGAGAATCAACTGGGATGGAATAATTCACCATTCTATCAGGCACCTCCCAGCCATGTCTCGAATGGTTGAGACATAAGCACATGATCCCCAATAATCTTCTGTTGTTTGTTGCAGTCTATTTCTTCCACATACATGCAGTATGGGTGATGTGCTACAATTGTGATGCAGGTGCTACAAGCTGACTGATGATTTGAGTAAATGTGATGATTTGAGTAAATGACATTTCAAGAATGATTAGGTCTAGACATCTTTCAGTCAATTCTACACCAAGGCCAACCAAATTGTCATTTATCAGTGAAAATAGTGGAAAATTATTCTTTCAAGTTTGGGGGAAAATTATCCTTGTATGCCACTCTGCTTGATTGATGGTCTAAATATAAACCAATGTGGTTTCTCCTAAATATTCAGTGTTTCTCCAACGTGGTTTATACATGTTATACTGCCCTAGTCTGATCAATATAGACCACAGATAACACTTACTGACATTGAGTGTATATGTACTCATCAGTCTCATCAATATAGACTACACAACAAAATTCAATGAGGCTCAAGGATGAATAATGGGGTTAAGTTAACAACCTATCCATTGCAAGAAGTGTACCCAATAATATCATCCTCGATTCACATCAAAACTAAAAAGCTTCTTGATACAAAACCCAGCTTGGATAATTTTGGAACTCCTAGATAATTATTCATCATTTTTCATAAAGGTTATTGGTATGCAATACATTTTTCTACAGCAGGGCAAATCTAATTGTGTTTACTATGAAGCTTGTCAATTGCATAAGAACACATCTGTCATATCAGACAAGTTATGTTGATTGGTCAAATATGTTGTAGCAGTCAACAGATAAATTCCGAAGTTCTCAGATGGCCTTGGTACGGTAATTCCTCTAATAAATCGATTACCCTATCAAAAATTGATCACCCAGGATTTTTGGAGAAAAATGTGATCGGAGAGTTGTAATAATTCAATCACCCCAGATTTTCAGTATATCCCGTTTGTAAAAACAAAACAATTTATCACGGTCATGCTAAATGTGGCATTGTTGATGTGTCAATGGCAGTGGAGAAAAAACAGTGATGGATGTATTGAGACCATATGTAGCATGCACATATCACAAACTAATCGTATGAACTTGCAACTGTTTAATTCAAGTCTGGAACTTCTAATCTACGGAAGGATTTTCAAGACCATCGCACGTGGCAGCCATCAATTCATGGTAAAGTGAGACTACTCCGTTGTCTTCGTTGGCTGTCATACGTTTAGCCAGTGTTGTCTGAGGGATAACTGGGTACTTCAGCTCAATATGCTCGAGTATTCACAAACTCCAACTATATTTAATCACACCCCTGTCCACTTGAATAGAATTTCAGACAACTCAATTATATAATGACACAGTTTTCAAAACTGCCAGTGTTGGAAACTGGACCCTTGCTGATCCATTCGCTGAACACCCAGCTTTCGGGAATTCCCAATTCTCAATCATTTGTAATAAATCGATCACCCTCCTGTTTTACTACCTCAAATATCACTTCTGGTGATCGATTTATTAGGGGAATTACCATAGTCTAGATCCAATATAACCGATCATGGATCTAATTTTAATGAGATTTTATATCGTCAAATTTACATCCATTTTGCAAGGTTGGGATATAGCATTTCATCTCCCCATTACTTGTCACCAGTGACTCAAGTTATTGTGAGTTAACAACTTTGACGGTTTGACCATCAACAAACTTTTGTGGGTTGAATCTATCTCTAAAAAAGAGAATTTAGTTCACTCTGTAGATAGCCATGTAAAGGAATGGTAGAATGATAAGACTATGTTACGTGGATACATACAGCATTATGATCATACAGTGTTCTGATGACTGGGTGGTTTTCCATTGTTTGCTGTGGTGTTTCCATAGCGATCACCTCAGCCGGGGTCGCACTCTTTGCCAACATACGCTCCACATCTAAAATCTGTAAAGATAAATATACACCAATGAAAACCAAAAAAACAGAGAATTGATTGTCATAGTTCTATGCAAGTCATGGACTCGTTACTTTATGCAGAAATTGTGCAGTATAACATCAGAATGGCACGAGGAAGCAATTGACAGACCCTGTTCGAAGAAGGATGTTCTACTAACGGAAACAACACATTAACATTAATGATCTCCCTCACTCCCTTCTACCTAACAATAAGGTATTACTGAAGTTTTGTACCAATCAATGAATTATGACTGGAGACATCGAACAGCTTGCAAACGTTAACAGACCAAAACTTCCTATCACATTACATGACCTCATCTAATGACAATGCTTACCTTAATAGATGCATCTTCAGAGCCTGTTGCAATGAGTGAACCTATTGAAACATAGAGATTCAAACTTTATTTATGTGATAATAAACGATATGTCAATAGTGAATTTGAGGTGATCGGCTAAAGGGTATAAAAGTAAGACTTTCCTTCCCAAGCGAAATTCAAAGCCACATTTTTCAGAGGGTGTTAATAGAATAGATAACCTAGGAATCTCCAAATGTGGTATGCCACCTGTGTGGATAAAAAAAATATTATGCATGTAAAATGACACTCACTGCCATGATATGTGTACAGTGCTCTTCTGTTATATATCAAGTTGTTGGTATTGATAGGCATGATTAATCTCATCCAGTTCCATACTATCACTTAAAGTATTCATTCTACTAAATTATTAAAACAGATCCTTAGAAGTCCCCATGACAAGAATATGATGGAAGCCAATATATCACTGGAGAGAGTAAGTGCATAGGATTAAACATTGCTTTCAACAATTTTTCGGTCATATCACGAAGGAGCGCCTACGTTATGTTCGTAAGACAGAGGGGTCTCAATGCCACCTAGTGCTGCCTCACTGATGCATTATGCCATGGGCAGATATGATACTTCACCCAGACATATTATCCTGACATACGGCCAACCAGTTCTTGATCTATCCTTGTAATGCTATGGTAATCCGGACAAAGTTGTCTCTACATGAGAATAGATCCTGAATGGCAAAGTCCTATAAAGTTCAAAACGTCATAAATATGTCAAAAATTAAAATTTCGCCTTCAAAATAGGGTATGCACATCTTCAAACCATAGGTAACACATATGTAAAGTTTCATTAAAATAGAAGCAAAATCATAGGAGGAGTAGTCTGGACAAAATTGTGTCTACAGACAGACGGATGGATGGACAGACGGAGAGGTGGACAGACAGACAAGTTGATTCCAGTATACCTCCCCTAGCTTCGTTGCGGGGGGTATAAAAAGATAGGGAAGTTAACATAATAAATAACCTTTCCAAATATATATAAAAACTTAAGAGAGTATCTTAATCACATGAAGTGATTTATGTTCAACTATAAAAGTACATATTGAGTCATTCTGTAAAACCAACAGAACTGTATAGTAATGCTATTAAAACACATTAATTTAAAACTGTTCCATGTGTATTTCTTCACATTTTGTTTGCAATAAATTAAGTTATCATTGCTAAAATTCTCTGGCAGGAAGTTCCATAAATGAACACCTTTACCTGAATGATGAAAAGCGCCAGCACGACACGGAGCTTTATGAGCTGTCACATAGCAGGTCTCATATAATGCAGCCTCTGGTGATATCGTCTGTACTGAAAATTGTCAAACAAATCACGCTATAATGAATATTACATATATCCATCAAACAATCATACTGCGTATCACGTTGGGTACACCGGTTCTCGTCAGATCACAGAAGTTCAGCAACGTTGAGTCCAGACAATAATTAGAGGGGTGACCAGGTGCTCTACTGGCTGGGCTTTCGTGCCCTGGCACATGTAGGCACCGTTGTGATATCACTGAAACACAGTTGAAAATTACGTTAAATCCTACTTACTCACTCCTACTGATGAACATATACAATAAACAGAACTAATGTGTATACCCTATTTCTTCTCATTATTCAGACAGCAAAAGTTCAGGCATCTGCAGAGAGAAATTCTGCTAAAATTCTACAAATTTCACTAGCTGTCTTTTAAGTTCTTGGGATAAATAATATATCCATGCCACCGTATTGAGCCTCAGTTGATATAAAGATGGTGTTTTTTTATGCTTCTAAGTCTGAAAATGCTGTTCGAAAAATTAGAAAAAATACATACTCATCTTGTTCAGCAGTACAAGAATGAACATTGACTCTTACAGGTCTATGGTTTCCAGCATACTCAGGTTTGAAATGGTGACGGTGTCGTGAAGTGTAATCGTTTCTCATAATTGTCAACGATTTGATCGACTGAAGTGAAACCTGTGTGAACCAAATTTCCCAGGGCATTGTCAAAATAATCACAAATTTTATGTGGCCAAGTGATTTATCAAAAGTTTCTTGCCCATACATGTAGTTATTTCAGCTGGTATTAACATGTTGTGTGTTGACAACATGCAGAAATACGAAGCTGCGCATCTGAAAACCCCTCGGCTCTGGGCGCCAGCCATTCATAATGTATTCAATTTGAAGCAAGACTTCAGGAACACCAAGCAGTCAAGTGACAAATATACAGATTATGAAAAAATTTGCCATTAGAAATGGCCTCTAAGGTTTATGTCCAATCAGAGAAGTCGGTATTCATTACATAAGTCTGTTGATGCATCGACGATGTATACCAAATTTTGTCATAGAGCATTTGAAAATTATCAGAGATAGAGATCATTAATGATTTCACATAAATTAAAGATGGCCGCCCATCCTTCCCACCACTCAGAGAAACTGATGTGGTTATTCATTGCAAGTGTCTTGATACATGGATGCTATATACCAAGTTTCATATAGAACACTGAAATGGTATCAAAGATATACATCATCAAAGATTTTGCATAAATTAAAGATGGCCATCAAGGTTTCCGCCCAATCAGAAACACCAGAACTGCCATTTATCGTAAGTCTATTGATGCATCGATGATATATGCCAAATTTTACATCGAGCACTCGAACGGTATCAGAGATAGAGATCATTAATGATTTCGCATAAATTAAAGATGGCCGCCCATCCTTCCTGCCACTCAGAGGAACTGATGTGGTTATACATTGCAGGTCTCTTGATACATCGATGCTGTATACCAAGTTTCGTATAGAACACTTGAATGGTATCAAAGATATATATCATTAAAGATTTTGCATAAATTAAAGATGGCCGCCAAGGTTTCCACCGAATCAGGGAAACTGGTTTGGTCATTCCTTTGAAGTTTCTTGATGCATCGATGATCTATACCAAGTTCACACACGGAACAGTGAAATGGTACCTAAGATACACAAGATTAATGATTTCGCATAAATTAAATATGGCCGCCAAAGTTTCCAACCAATCAGGTCCAGATTCAATAGGGTTCTGGGTCATGAGCATATGGATGTGCAGTGCAAGTTTGGTGTGCCTAGGGTAAGTCGTTCTAAAGATATCTTGGTAACGAGAAAGCTGTGATGGTTTCGCATAAATTAAAGATGGCCGCCAAAGTTTCCAACCAATCAGGTCCAGATTCAATAGGGTTCTGCGTCACGCGCATACGGATGTGCACTGCAAGTTTGGTGTGCCTAGGGTAAGTCGTTCTGAAGATATCTTGGTAATGAGAAAGGTGTGACGGACGGACGGACAGACGGACATGACGACAATACCCTTCGGCCAAATTTTGGCCGAGGGGTAAAAAGGGTTCTCCATGGACAGGTAAAGTTACAAGAAGGACTTGCCTGTACCAAATTTAGGCTGTCTCAGAATTATATAATGTACCCGCTTAGATAAGCTGAATGCTTTCTAAAGTATTTGTCATATTTGTCTAGAAAAAAAAAATAGCCGAATGGGCTCCAATACCCCTCGGATATCACTTATTGTTCACATTCAGCAATCATGCGTTGCATAAGATGTATTTTTGGAACTTTGACATTTTAGTGTAGGTTAACAGAAATGTGATCTAGCAGGGTTGACTGCAGTTCTCTCATTTTAGAAATACATACGAAATTGAGCCAGGTCAGCTTTTGCCAAGGCCTTAAATTAATGGGAAATATTTGGCGCCGAGGTTCCGGTAGTGCATGACCATATTCTTACCTCTAGATATACTCTTCTAGAAAGGTCAGAATCAGCTCAAGTAACTAATTTGATCTTGGAAATATATATCAAGGTTAGACATCTCCAATAATTTTCTGGTCTATTCTAACTTAAATGCATACGGAACATCAATTCAGAGAGCTTAGACTTAACATATAGAATTTGACCTTTAGACAATAGGTCAAGATCATCTTCAGTTAGTCATCTTCAGCACACCTTTGGACCATCACCTGTTGTATATATAGTATTAATTTGGAAAGCCTAGCTATATTTCTTCATGTTATATCATATTAAACATCATATGACCTTAAAAAAATAGGTCAAGGTCATTTAACTGGGACAAGCTTCTAGACAATAACTAGTTGCATTTGTAATATGAATTTGGAGACCCTAGCTTTAATCCTTCAAAAAATAAAGCAAATACTAGAATTTGAACTTGATAAAATAGGTCAACGTCAGTCATCCTCAGCACATCTCTGGATCACCAGATGTATATAGTATTAATTTGGAAAGCCTAGCTGTATTTCTTGATGTTATATCATAATAAACAGTATATGACCGTGACAAAATAGTCAAGGTCAATTAACTGGGATAGGCTTCCAGTCAATCACCAGTTGCATTTGTAATACGAATTTGGAGACCCTAGCTTTAATCCTTCAAATAATATAGCAAATACTAGAATTTGACCTTGATAAAACAGGTCAAGGTCAGTCATTTTCAATAGGCTTCTGACCCTTCACCAGATGCATATGTGGTATGAATTTACAATACCTGACTTTAAACCTTCTTGAGATATCGTGTTCACAGACAGACAGATGGACAAACAGACAAACAGACAGACAGAGGGACAGACAGACGACGCTGACGACGACAATACCCTTCGGACAAAATGGAAGGCCTTATCCAATCCTAATACATATGTAAATTAAGAACTGTCTGTGTAGTAAATTACCGTCGGTTTCAAACTCCAAGTCAATACCGGCCCCTGGTGTCACATTCTCTATAGAAGCATTCTGCTTCCCCGTCTCCACTAGAAAAATAGGAACAAGACATGAATAACATAGATTCTCACAGGAATGGAGGACCAAAAAAAAAAAAAGTTTTCCAGGATATACATCTAATTTCTGGACTCCACTATTAGCATGCTAAGTAGAAACTTTATGCTCAATCAGATGTTTCCATGACTTTTTGCATAATTTATGCATGGACTGGTCATGGAAAAACACTGTCACATGTTGATAGACCATTTAGATTTAAGAGGTTGATTGTCGTGTACTCCAAAACAATTTCTGACAGGAAGAGAAGTCAGCAAATTCATTTACTTATGCAATTTTCCAAACAAAAGCTCAAGTCAGCTGATGCTACAAGTGATCTATCGATTTTCCCGGAGTTTCCAGGACATGGACAAGTTTTCCAGGACTAGAACTTGAAAATGTTTTTTCATTCAAGTTTTCCAGGACTTTCCAAGTCTTTCTAGGTGTGTGTGTACCCTGGTGGAATCAGACAATTCTGTATAGCAGAACTTACTGTCAAGCAAGCAGGTGAAATATTACACTTGTGATGCTTATTGTCAGGTGAACTAAAGATGACGAACCATGACTGACAGCCTGGTAGTAAAATATCTGCCATATGTTATATAAAAAAACAATTATGAATGTTACATACAGGATCCGCTTTTCCACGGAAATCCGATTTCTGTCAGAACTCCTGCAAAATAATTCATGATAATCCAAAAGATTCTCATAAAATTTCAGCAATCTGAATACAAATGATAGCTTTGGTTTCCTGTAGAGATTGATTGATATAATCTGTTTGGATTCTCGTAAATTTTGATGAAAAGCCAGGCCTGACATGATACATACCTTCCTCTGCCTTCAGTCCCATAGTGACGACCTTGAGGAGACGTTCAAAGCCAGGCCTGACATGATACATACCTTCCTCTGCCTTCAGTCCCATAGTGACCACCTTGAGGAGACGTTCAAAGCCAGGCCTGACATGATACATACCTTCCTCTGCCTTCAGTCCCATAGTGACGACCTTGAGGAGACGTTCAAAGCCAGGCCTGACAGGATACATACCTTCCTCTGCCTTCAGTCCCATAGTGACGACCTTGAGGAGACGTTCAAAGCCAGGCCTGACAGGATACATACCTTCCTCTGCCTTCAGTCCCATAGTGACGACCTTGAGGAGACGTTCAAAGCCAGGCCTGACAGGATACATACCTTCCTCTGCCTTCAGTCCCATAGTGACGACCTTGAGGAGACATTCAAAGCCAGGCCTGACATGATACATACCTTCCTCTGCCTTCAGTCCCATAGTGACGACCTTGAGGAGACGTTCAAAGCCAGGCCTGACAGGATACATACCTTCCTCTGCCTTCAGTCCCATAGTGACGACCTTGAGGAGACGTTCAAAAGCCAGGCCTGACAGGATACATACCTTCCTCTGCCTTCAGTCCCATAGTGACGACCTTGAGGAGACGTTCAAAGCCAGGCCTGACAGGATACATACCTTCCTCTGCCTTCAGTCCCATAGTGACGACCTTGAGGAGACATTCAAAGCCAGGCCTGACATGATACATACCTTCCTCTGCCTTCAGTCCCATAGTGACGACCTTGAGGAGACGTTCAAAGCCAGGCCTGACAGGATACATACCTTCCTCTGCCTTGAGTCCCATAGTGACGACCTTGAGGAGACGTTCAAAGCCAGGCCTGACATGATACATACCTTCCTCTGCCTTCAGTCCCATAGTGACGACCTTGAGGAGACGTTCAAAGCCAGGCCTGACAGGATACATACCTTCCTCTGCCTTCAGTCCCATAGTGACGACCTTGAGGAGACGTTCAAAGCCAGGCCTGACAGGATACATACCTTCCTCTGCCTTGAGTCCCATAGTGACGACCTTGAGGAGACGTTCAAAGCCAGGCCTGACAGGATACATACCTTCCTCTGCCTTGAGTCCCATAGTGACGACCTTGAGGAGACGTTCAAAGCCAGGCCTGACAGGATACATACCTTCCTCTGCCTTGAGTCCCATAGTGACGACCTTGAGGAGACGTTCAGAAGGAGGACAGGAGGCTGTACCAGGCTTACACAGACCAATCAGATTGCTCGCTACTTCCTGGAAGCCATCGTAGTATAGCTGACTGTGGATAGAATTGAATTGATTCAATTTAAAGTAACATATATGAATACACCGAGGTAAAATAAACAAGATTAGCTCTCCCGACAGGTGATTAAAGTGAATGCAACGTTATCTCGGATTGATTTTTAAAAAAATGTATGGATTGCCCAAAATTCCATGCAGATTGCAGATGGCCCTCTCATGTCTGGGCAAACATGACTTTTGGCAGAAAATGTTAAAACGGATTATATGCGGGAGATTTACAATTTTTGGCAGGTCAACAACATTATAATTTTTGGTAGGTCAACAACATATTTCACTTTGGCTAGGCAATACATAAGCAAAACTACAGCATATGTGGGCCATTTTCATGAAAATGTACAAATAACGGTCATGACGGTAAAGACATTTCAATAGGCATTCAATTTTTACATTTTCTTCATTTTACATTGTACATGTTGTACAGATTTGCTGAAAATGCCAGATGATTAAATATTTTATAGTTTTTCTGTATTGTAAAAATTCTATCTTGCCAAAGATAACTGCTTTGAAAGATTATATTTTCAAATCTGAAAATGAATTTGTCTTTACCGTTACCATTGTAAATGCAGTTTAAAAGTTAATAATTTTTAAACAACACAGTATTTAATAAAAATAAACTTTCTGTTGGATCCATTATATAAAACATATGAGATTATAAAGTCCTGTTCATTTCACACATCTTGATATTTGAAAAATATTACAAAAAGTTTGGATTTATTCAACTGTCTTTACCGTTACCAGGAAAGTTTTTTGGAGAAATTTAGCACAAGAAATGTCATATAGAGGGCACCACTGTCATTGTTAAATGTAACAGGGTGTGGGCAGCCATTTTCCGTCCAGCCTTGTGGCAACAGAGCACATGTTTTCTACAAATTTGAAAAAATAAGTGTTTGTCACACTTATTGTCTGTCTTTACCATTACTGAGTTACCGTATATCACTTAAGTTATTTATGATTGTTACCAAACAAAGCATAAGAAATCTGAAAGTGTATATCAAGAAAAATTCACCATGAAAGACACACTAATCCAGTTCAGCCGACCTCATGCTGACATAATCTGTCTTTACCGTTACTCAAACTTGTCTTCACCGTTATAAATGCCGTAACGGTAAAGACAGGAATATAACGGTAAAGACAAACAAATTCTTGTAGTGACATTCTGATTATAAATTCTATTGGAACTTGAAAAACAGCAAAAGAATGTTTAGCAAAAGGCAGCTTGACTTTCATTAAGAAACCAAAACTAACTGGTTAGTTAAAAGAAAATGGTCTTGAATTCGATGTCTTTACCGTTACAAATTTGTCTTTCCCGTTACCACTGGAAATAACATGGGCTAGAATGGGAAAAACTTTTCTAGCTATTTTCGGGGGTTAAGTACAGGGACTCTAGCTTGGCTGATAGGCAAACACTGTCTTTGTGGCCTACAAGGTCTTGAATTAATTCCATTTGGAATCCAACTGCACAAATTGAATTTTAGATTTGTCTTTACCATTACTCATACATTTTCACGAAAATGGTCCATATTTTATCGTGACAGCAAAACCAACTAGTAGTAGTTTTGTGCCAAAGATGCTTAGTTCACAACTAGAGTTCTTCATTATTGAAAAAATATTTAGAATATATGAATTAGATACCCCCCTCCCGCCAATTAAGGGGTATCAGGTCAAATGACCAGAGTTACCACATTTTGGGACCTGTTCAGGCATGTATGCTTTTCAGCAGTTTCCAAAATACTTTTTAACAACAACACTTTGAAGAGTTGTAAACTTAGTATCCCCAACAGGTCCGGCCCTATAGCTCAAGTGAGATACAATGGGCCAAGTCAGTCATTTACCTTGAATATAAAATGATCTGTAATTGCCAAACACATCTACAACCAATGAACATTGGTAAATAAACACGGATAAAGTGGGCTAATCTATTCCGCATATTTTTTTCTCCGGGTAAATATTTAATTTGATTAAATTTAATTTGATTAAATTTTATCAAGGTATGGAATCTAGGAATTGAAAATCATATCAATCAGTGCTATAAACGAATCATTAACTAATTAATTTTTTTTTCAGCTAAGAAAGTGTGACAAATTTCCTGAAGTGCCACATGTTTAACAGGTTAGTGTACATTGTACTTGTTAATTTAAAAACCATGATGGAAAATTATTATGTTGGGCAATTACAGATCATTTTTTTGTCAAACAGCCCAGGCAGACTACAGGTTAATAGCTGTCAGACTTGGGCTATCCCAGCAGTATGGCCAACTTATGAAGATCACCAGAGCGAGCTGTTGTAGCTCCTTCCTGCTATAAATTATAATAGCCAGAAGTAACTATGCCCTTGTTGCTGGAATGAATTATATCAGTAGAAAAACCAATACTGAACGGCGAGTTGATGTTAGTGCACAAAATTGTCAAAATTGGTGAATTTAGTTTATTATTTATTTATTAATAAACACTACCTGATACTCAAACCTTTGCATTTCTTCGCTAGGACGTACATTTTGCATACTTAACTTCTCTGTTCCAGCTCCATGACCATGATGACTGTGAAAGAGTCTAGTCTAATAGACTGTATACGGAAATTATGGATGTAACGTGAAGAGTACACTCCCATCTAGCTTCCCATCAGGGCATGATTCACCGTCAATCAAAATTATCTTCATACAAAAGGTTGTGGGTTGTGTTGGGAGGGGGGGGGGGGGAGGCTTGTTCTTTCCATCTCATGCTCACCGACTGTCATCGGGCATGGTGCTTGTCCTCAGAATAGGGTCTTCACGTCATGCAAACGTCATACATTTGACATCATCAAATGCTAGTTGTGCATGCTCAGTTGCCATTGGAAATTGGAATGTTCTCAATTTTGATTGGGGTGGTCTGACAGGCCGACAAAAATACATTAGAAAGGGTTGAAGGCTCTGCAGCAGTGGTGGAACGTAATGAATTCAAGGGCCTTAACTCATGAAAGTTATTATAGATGTGACAAATAAGCAAGACTTTTGGTGCTAGTTTCTGGTGTTTAAAGTCCGGTCAATGTCAATTGTACTCATCCAGGTTGACCAAAATATGCACTGACATCAACTTACCCTTCATTATTGATATAGCTCCTTCCAACTACATGCATGAACAATGATGGGCCACTTCTGGCTATTATAGCTAGACAGTTCTTACTATAGAGACCTTGCCCTGCGACATCATCACTGTTTGTAAACACGAGAGATCCTGAAGGATCTTGGCGCCCACCATTGTCCGATAATTGTAAGCTAATGACAAGAGGATCTTTTTGTCCATTGTTACTAAGACGATTGAGTTGTAATTTTGTTTACAGAATTTCGAATTTGAGCAAAAAAAGATCGAAAAAGGGACACTGGAAAACACCAAGATATAATCTTTCTAAGTTTCAGGAGTTTCAAGATTTCTAGAAACTGAACTTATGTCGGTTGTTATAGTACAAGAGAAATGAGCAAAGTTAGTCTGAAAGTGAATGAACATGTACGGAGGATCCTTCGTCTTCGTTTTGTAGTATTTTTATTTTATTTATTTTTTTGCACGTGTCATCATTGGGTACTGGAAGTGAAGAAAAATCTCTTTGACACTTTGGCATACTTAAGATTTTATAATTTGGAACAACTGCTAATTCTGTTGTGTTTACTGGACTAGTTTGAGATATCTCTTTTAAAGGTGAAATGCAAAGGTTTTTAGATTCTCATTTTTATATTTTATATTGGTTGAACAATGATAGAACGATATTTTTATCTACTTTGCTTGGTTTAATGTGAAGTAGTTTGTCTGTTAGAAGCATTTAACTAGTTGGTACCCGAAGCCCAGCTGATTTCTGATTTGCAAACCGTCATCGCTTGTCTTTCCTTGATTGTGACGTCACATCAGACCAGCCTACCGAAGACTCCACGTTATAAGTATTGACGTCCAGCCAGATGATCTGATGTGACGTCACAAACCAGCGTCAAACAAGGGCAGATAAGCAATGTGGATTTTATTTCTAAAACTGGCGGGATTTGAGATACCAATTTTGAAGCACTTTTCTAAAGCTACTAGGAAACAAAATACTTCAAATAAAACCAAACGAAGTAAATAGACTGATAGTTATAACATTAGCTAACCCATGGAGATCATAAAAAGAAAAATATGAAAACCTTTGCATTTCACCTTTAAGATACCATGCTTGAAAATAGTAAGATGGTACAATACTTAATACTGAAGGGATCCGGTCCGCGCAGTAATGTTGAAACTTCGAATTTGAAAGTGTCTGAATCTTGATTATTTCCATTGGATCGAAACATGCAGTAGTTTACAGTTGTCGAGTTGTGACATTGTGTCACAAGAGTGACGTCCCTTCAGGTAGCTGACCTGCCGGCAGACGAAAGGGTGGGGCAGTTCACTTGCAACTGCATGGACTAAAGAAAACTGATTTAAAATTTGACGAAATACATTTTAAGTCCGAATTATTTTAACTCCTTGATATGGAAGGTGAAGATATGGATATTCTCTGTAGTCAATATATAGAATATGCCCCACCGTTTGATCCATCGACTCTTGTGATGCAACGTCACAACTCGGGAATACCGTATTAATTGGATTTTCGAATCGGACCGGAAAAGGTATCTTGCACAACTAGGCCCCATGTGGGACCTGTGTACCAAATTTCAGAAAGATCCATGAAATATTTCCTGAGAATTCAAGATAACAGTGTTTCAAGGGGAAATTCAAGATGGCCACCTGGCAGCCATATTGGATTTTCAAATCGGACCAAAAAAGGTATCTTGCACAACTGGGGCCACAAGGGGAATCTGTGTACCAAATTTGAGGAAGATCCATGCAGTACTTCTTGAGAAATCAGGATAACAAAGTTTCATTGGGAAATCCAAGATGGGCGCCTGATGGCCATATTGGATTTTCGAATCGGACCAGAAAAGGTATCTTGCACAACTAGGTGACAAGGGGAACCTGTGTACCAAATTTGATCCATGCGGTAGTTCCTGAGAAATCGCAATAACAAAGTTTCATGGGAAAATCCAAGATGGCCGCCTGATGGACATATTGGATTTAGGAATCGGACCAGAAAGGTATGTTGCACAACTGGACCACAAGGGCAACCTGTCTACCACATTTGAGAAAGATCCAGGCAGCAGTTCCTGAGAAATCACGATAACAAATTTTCATGAGGAAATCTAAGATGGCAGCCTGGTGGCCATATTGGATTTTCAATTTGAACCGAAAAAGGTATCTTGCACAACTAGATCATAAGGTGAACCTGTGTACCAAATTTGATAAAGACCATGCAGTACTTCCTGAGAAATGACGATAACAAAGTTTCTTGAGGAAATCAAAGATGGCTGCTTGGTGGCCATATTGGATTTTCGAATTAGACCAGGAAAGGTTTCTTGTACAACTAGTCCCCAAGGGGAACCTGTGTACCAAATTTGAAAAAGATCCATGCAGTAGTTCCTGAGAAATCGCGGTAACAATGTTTCATGGGGAAATCCAAGATGGCTGCCTGGTGGCCATATTGGATTTTCGAATCGGACCAGAAAAGGTTTCTTGCACAACTAGACCCCAAGGGGAACCTGTGTGCCAAATTTGAAAAAGATCCATGCAGTAGTTCCTGAGAAATCGCGGTAACAAGGTTTCATGGGGAAATCCAAGATGGCTGCCTGGTGGCCATATTGGATTTTCGAATCGGACCAGAAAAGGTTTCTTGCACAACTAGACCCCAAGGGGAACCTGTGTACCAAATTTGAAAAAGATCCATGCAGTAGTTCCTGAGAAATCGCGGTAACAAGGTTTCATGGGGAAATCCAAGATGGCTACCTGGTGGCCATATTGGATTTTCGAATCGGACCGGAAAAGGTTTCTTGCACAACTAGACCCCAAGGGGAACCTGGGTACCAAATTTGAAAAAGATCCATGCAGTAGTTCCTGAGAAATCGCGGTAACAAGGTTTCAGGGGGAAATCCAAGATGGCTGCCTGGTGGCCATATTGGATTTTCGAATCGGACCAGAAAAGGTTTCTTGCACAACTAGACCCCAAGGGGAACCTGTGTACCAAATTTGGAAAAGATCCATGCAGTAGTTCCTGAGAAATCGCGGTAACAAGGTTTCATGGGGAAATCCAAGATGGCTGCCTGGTGGCCATATTGGATTTTCGAATCGGACCAGAAAAGGTTTCTTGCACAACTAGACCCCAAAGGGAACCTGTGTACCAAATTTGAAAAAGATCCATGCAGTAGTTCCTGAGAAATCGCGGTAACAAGAATTGTTTACGGACTGACTGACTGACTGACTGACGGACGACGGACGGACGGACGACGGACCACGGACGAAAAGTGATTTGAACAGCCCACCATCTGGTGATGGTGGGCTAAAAATGCGCAACCTCTGCTGTAGGCAAAGATATTGAAAGTATCAAGTGAGACAACTCGATTTACATATAAATTTATAGGCAATGACCCAAAACAGTTATTATTTATAGTCGTAGTTTTATATCTTGATTGAAAGTTATAGATGGGACTCATTTGTCACAAAACTTAAATTCGTTTTTGTATACAGTAGATATGTGAGTTCTGAATCACCGGGAGTCGGGAGTTGCGGATCATTTTCCTAAAGAATACCTGAAATTTCTTGCAATAAAGCACCTGTGTAAATAATGTTTAGGTTCATTGGAACGTTTGTTTCTGTGGACTCAAATAAATGTCAAACAACCGACCTGCGTTGTTTGTTTCTCGGTCAATTCGGCAAGGTAATGCCTCTGGTACTATGCAATGGCAAACTGACGTTGGGTCAAAAAACGTGTGTGATTTCTTCAGTGTTAAGTCTACGAGAAATAAGGTGGGTTTAAGTGGTAATTTCAGTATTTATTTCACTGATAGCATCATATTAATGGTCAATCAATATATGTAATGATTTACAATAAATCTTAACTCACCAGCATTGTAACATAATGCCGCAGTAGAGATGTCAATTCCGGATCAACGAAATACGCACCGTTTATTCCGTGTGATTACGTAATCGAAAATTGTGACACTGAAGACTTTGCACGCGGACAAATGTCCGAGGGCAAAGTTATTGTTGTAGAATAATTTTAAGTCACAGAACGGGATGGTCTTAACCCCCCCCCCCCCCCCAAACCAAATATTTCTTCATTTGTAAAATTGTGAACAAATATCGATGTGTTCTTTCCTCTATATTCTGTCATCAATATAGTCAGATGCTTAATGGACAGATGTCCATTTATATGCTGTAATCTTGAAGATGCGAGTCAGGGGAGGGGATACGTTGAAATATGCCTCTGAAATGAGTGCTTCCAACAGTAATATATTGTTGGGAGTAAATCTACTTAATTCTAATGAATCAGGGGTTATTTTAGACACTTTTCCTTTATATAACTCAATTTCAAAAAGATGAAAAACTCAATTTTTTCAACGTCACACGCATCCAAGTGAAATGTTGACTGAGAGAGAAAATGCTTGCCCGTTGTCTTGGTTCCGAACTTAACCGAAAAACCCGGAGATTGACGGACAGCGTGTCTCGGAGACCAGACTCATAAGCCACAGCAGTATGACAGCAGTGGTTCCCGAGTGGACTAAAAAGAGGGGACGTAACTTTGAAATATCAAAATGGCGGACTAGTTCGATCGTCGAAAACGTCGCCGAACAATTTGCTTTGAAATGAGAAACGTTCAGGACAATGTCTTTATCGGACCTATACGACTGAAATGAGAACAGTTCAAGACCAGACGTCCTTATCGGAGCTATACGATTGAATAATAAAGGTACACAAGTTATCTGTCTGCACATCAGTTACAAATCCTGAGTGCTTATCTCGACTCGAGTGGCGTGGCTGGTCACACGTTTTTTTTTCTTTCTCGCGGGGGTTTTGGGGGAGGGGGACGGGATAACAGACGACGAAACTCAGTTTAGATTTCTCAGAAACTCAATTTATTTCGTAGAAACTCAATTTTTCGCGCGCCTTCGGCGCGTAAATTCTCAAAATTTTAGAAAACTCAATTTTCGGCAATAAAACTCAATTTACAAAATTTTGCAAAAACTCAATTTGTAATTGTTTTTCATCGTGGTTACCACGATGAAAAAAGTGTCTAGAAAAACCCCTGTGAATATCGCTCCATCTTATCCCTCATGGGCGTCAGTATTTCAATAGGCCTGTACAAACTCGATATTTCAATAATATTAATCAAAAGTCGGCAAATTTTCCTTTTCAAATATTAATTACAGAGATTGGAGTATCTCGGATATATCCGGATTTTTCAGAATCTCAAAAAAATTCCCTGATTTTCCGATTTGATGTCTCACCTGACCATGTTGTTGTTGTTGCTAATTTCTTCGATACTAAATCTCTGTTAAACCATTCTGGTAAACAAAAAATCTTTTGAATTGGGTTAGAATGCTCCAAAAAATAAATTGTGTGATTAAAATTAGAGTTGTGTACCTCCGGGGGTTTAATAAGTTCGAAATAACCAGTTCCTGAGTGATCACAGTGCGATCTCCCCGCAGAGTACATGTTGTTTCCCAAAATAGACTCAGCTTGTATGCAGCTTTGCTGTTAACTAGGTCAGAGAATGCTCATTGCCTGTAGCTCTGTCTGCGGAGACGGAGTACAGGGGCGTGTAGTTTTGTCCCGTGAATGTAATGGAAAGCAGTACGTTAACTCGTGTTCATTGGCGCCAGTTTTCAATGCGGCATTAGCCCCTTTTTGTTCCCCGTCAGATTCAGTGCTAGTCCATTTCGCAATGAAACTTGACCGCGGGCTGTGTCACTTCATGTTTGTGATGTCGTTTCGATTCTTTTGTTCTTCCTTCTACTATCTGGGAAGCCATTCTTCCGGCAAAGAAACTGGCTGCTGAATTTAGCACACACTAACTTTGACGGGTTGATATTAGGGTGGTTTACCGGAAGTAAACAATGTGTTGTCAGAACAATCGACCCCCATCCTTTAACCTGGGAAATGCTTCGGGCCTAATTTCAACAAAATCGATACAATGTATTGTTGTTGCGCGAAAGCATGTATTCATTTGTGTATTTGGAAGAGAAATACTCGCATGTAATGCCAAGATTGTCGTGGATCGAGTCAAACACGCCAGCCTGGAGTTTTGAATCTAAACAAATTGTTTTCTGCGCATGCGTGAAAATGTCCCGTAGATTCGTACCATATTTTGTCAAATTAATTCAAGTGAGTATATTTGTAACATACCTGTTTCACACACAAAATAGCAAAAACTGACAACATAGGATTTCATACGTAGAATATATATTTCGCAATCGCCATATTTGTAATACTTCTGCTTTCGAATATGGTACTAAATGAGGGCATCATTTGTACTGCCTGTTGCTCAATGAACAAACAACAACGTGAACGCGTGAAGCAATTTATTCTGATTGTGATCGATATTCGTTACGTCGCAATATCGTGCAGAATGGGTGAAATTTATCCTTAAAAATGAATTCGAATACCTATTTCAAGTAGCTCTGTCTAAAAATCTCCAGTATAAAGTCATATGTCCGCTTTAATGAATATTCAGCACAGCGAGGGTCTGGAGAGAGAGACTAAAACTCGACAATGAAGAGGAGATAACTCTGCAAATTCTTACTTATACCTAGCCCTACTTACCTCCCTTGTACTGCAAATCGTAAAGAGCCGCAAGCCAAATTGAAGGTCGTAGATCAAGGTACTAGACTAACAACGTGTTCGCATTCTGAAGATCGGGAATATTTTGCAGTCTTTTTTTCTTCACATTTTCTTGCCTTGTAATATATTTCGACGATTAGGAAAATTATTCCTAAAATATATAGTTTACACACAGGATCAGTTTTTGTTTGATCAATCTGCAAACACCTTGCGCAGAATGTAAGCGATTTTGCTTTATTCTTCTTGGCCGGAGCAGTCGCCAAGTGACTTTAGTCCTGAAGAATAAACGGCAAGCAGAAATAGGCTCAGCCGAAGACGTGATGAATAACTGTTCTCTACCCAATATATACAGTTTATCTTTATCACGAGGATAGAATGGCAAAGTTTGTGACATATTTATGCCAAACTTGTGTTACCATGCTTTTCTCCTCCACACAGAATTGTTTGAAAACTTTAGCAATGTTTTTGAAAACTTTTGACCATGTCAAATTTCATGTGCATTCAGGATTATCAAGCATACAGTTCTAATAACAAGGGAAATATCATTTTTCGGGTAGCTTCAGTTTCAAGAGCTAAATTCCTATTTTTAAACATTGCTAAATGAAAAAAATAAAAGTGTTTCTGTAAACAAATTTAAATTTATTGCAATTACTGTTCCGATGACTCAAATTATCTATACAGTAGCTGATATTGATTTAAGTATTTCAGTATGGACTGGTGCTTTCCTCCTTGTAGACCCTCCTGGTCTAGCTCATGCAAATACGTTAGATACAGGATGTAGAGTTATCTACCTCAACAAACGAAGAGCCCCAACCATTTGGTGTTTTCAAGGAGTTCTGGGCCAAGTTTCATCTGGTTATTTTGAAAATTAATTCAACATTTTGTGCACTTTTTTAGTTTACAATTGCAATTCGGGAACTTTCCCTTTGCCATAAGCGTATGTTTTTATAGTTTTTCATTATTTTTGGCAGCTTATTTTCATATTGTATTTCGCTTCAAATTTTTCCTCCATCTTGGAATGTCAATTGTCTGTTCACTTTTTCATGCCAGTTTTTAGATTTATTCCAATGTTGCGACTTCAGGGTGGATTTTTAACCATTCTTATCCATTACTGGAGTGCCACAGTTGAAGTAGGACTGATACTTTCATGTCCGAAAGCGACTTTAAAATTTCAATGCACTACCCTATTGATATAATTTATTGCGGAACCATCCATAATTACTAGTGGTGCGACTTGGATGAAAACATACCAAAGATAAGTTTTTGCATGGTGAGTAGACATGTCTTTGCTGTATTTCGACAAAAACAGTGGATTTTTAGGGGTCGGTGTGGCTCCCATGGACAAAATGACATTTTCTATAGGACGTTCTGGCTCCCGATAACTCCAGCACATTCAACAAGAGCCTGAACGATCCATTTTATTGGACTAGGATGACTTAAGTTGAGTTCCTGTTCCTGACCTGTCCAACGTCATTAGGACTAAAGCAATAAAGAAGTTGTTATCTATGAAATAGACCTGTGATAACAAAACACTCACATCGCTAACCCCTTAATGAACATTGTTGTTGTTGAACATGTGACTTTTCCATTGTACCGCGAAAATTGGACCTCTCATTATGATGACAAACACGAAGTGCAGTTAACTGTCACCAAAGGAACAGGTCACAAATTGATAGTGCATTTTACCTGATAATCAGTCTATACATCAGTTCTCTCTCTCGTAAACTTAGATTCGACATAATGCGATTACTTGTCCTCAAAAGAGAAGCGAAATATTGCCACCAACGAGCAAGAAAACCACTATCGCTGCTCCACAGTGTTCTTTCATACCTCCTTATGTGGAGAGCTCTCGAAGATTGATTCAACAGAGTTGTGTCTTCGAGTCGTGACAGTGAGACCACGACCCTCATGTTAGTGGGGGCAGTGTTACTATTTTGACTGTTACATCATCGCTCTAAGGAACATCTTCCGTCCAGACTGCCCCGTCACATAGCAAGATAGATCTGAAAGCCTTTCTTTGTCGTAGCCGAGGAATGGCTGTAGTCTCGCCTGACTGTGTAATGGAGATGGTAATTCATTAGAGTCAAGTCAATTTGAATATTGCATTTAATTTCCCAGATTTTGGTGAAACATGCACATTGGAACAGTGAGTCTGTGTTGAAACTCAAAGTATACATTCCTTGAGCTTGAATCAAGCATTGGAAGTGCATACAAAGTTTGAAATATATATGTATTAAGGCAGTGTGACGTCACTGGACCTAAATATGATTGCAACAGACCACCATAGAATACCACGCTTTATTAGAAATTTACTCTGTGTTATAAAATCGTAAAAATTACATTACAATAAATATTTCCCCACACTTTTTGCAATGGTCTTTCATTTGATGGAAACTTTACTTGAGGGTTTACGATCACTTTAAAAACATTTTATGACAAAAAAATGGGGGTAACCTTGGTTATTTACGAAGTATTGCGCGATTCGTGGAAGTCTCCAGTGAATGGCTATATCACTGAATTAATAGAGAAATAGCTCTATTTTCAGGTTTAAAGCCCATTTTCTAAAGTTGACTTGAAGTTTCTTTAAATTACCATATAATGTAGAATATACACTCTTGGTGAAATATGAAATGAAATTGGGAGGTCACCTTAGTTTATTTTATGTTTTGTTTTTTTCAAATAGCAGCTGTATAACAGATAAATTCAGCCTTTTCCGCCCTTTGTCCATGAGGGAGTTGGGATAGAGAACCATTTGGTTGGAGATGGGAAATATTATTGGGGTTCATCTCCAAGGCATTTACAAAGTTGCCTTTGGCATCTTCATTTTATAAAGACAATTTCTACGTTCCCACTTACCACGTTCCCAATTGGCTTGATAAAATGAAGATGCCCTTAAGCTACTAGTAGTGGATATGGAACACGTTTCGAAGTTGTATATCGCAAGCAACATTATGTGCCGTCCAACCGATGAATCTGACCGGCCCAAATTTTGGTCAAAACTACTTTACTTTGAGACGAAGGGTAATACGAATAAATGGTTCCGTTTTGCTGGATATCAATGTTTTGTTAGCTTTTATCCTATTGTAAAGTGTCAGGACTCTATATAGTATATGCAGTTTGTTTTGATAGATTTACAAAATCCCCATGTTATTTATGGCTTCTCAGGCAACCTGATCTACTCTTCGGGAGTTCTGCAGTATACACATAGAACCTAGTTTTTGAAAAAAGAAAACATAGCCGTGGAACACCATCCAATTGTTAGTGACGAGACTCAATTCCCCATTGTACTTTCCAGAGAGTATAGTGATTTTTAAATATAAACAGTAGAGCTTTGAAAATTGAGAAAATGTTTTTTAAGAAAACTGATGTAAACCACGTGCTTCGGATGACGTCTTGTGCATGAAGATGGGCCTCAGTGGTTAACTTGCATACACGTCAAATAAATACGCAATTTAAACCAAAACTTGCAACAATAACCTAGTCCCATCGCATGAAAAACAACTGCACTGATCAGCTATATCCCTCGCACTTGTATCTGTCGAGAATGTAAATATCAAGGGCTTTCTCAAAACTTCAATGTTTATTGATTTTGAAGCCACTGCTCGAATACCATGTCGTTAAATTTTAGAAGCTATTTATTTTTCCACGTCTCTCCTCTCAGTATATAACTTACTCTACCAATGCTTGTTTTCAGATTACGATATCTGCAAGCGATTTATTATTATTATTATTATTATTATTTTTTGGTAATTATGCACGAATTTGTATTGCCGAGAATTAATTGGGACCACGAAGGTTTTTTCACCCAATTCTGGAGTGTGCTTAATATATCCTTGGAATAGGTACAATGGTAAAATAAATGGAAGAGGGTTTCTTATTCCTGTGCACATATTAATTACAAGAATCAGAATCGGAATTCCTCTTCACATGTTTCTGATTTTTATCAGGTTTTATTTCATTTTTCTCCAATAATAACTGATATAAAAATATTGCACACTTCCGCTCGAGTATGTTTTTTGCTCTCTAAAATTTTCAGTTTTATGAAGTTTCCGCTTCTTCTCATCTTCGCGAGCCAGTGTATCAATCGATACGATCGATACACTGGTTTGGTTAGTTACCGATAGCAGTTCTGGATATAAATGGCTCTAGGGGTTTCAACTAAACTGAACCAATGAGTAAGCGCACTGAAGCAGGTCATCAGGCCAATCCACAGCGAGGTTTGAGTTTTGACTGGTTTGGATTTCATTGTTCGCCTATGATGGCCGAGAACATCGCCCGTGAAACATTTTGGCCGATATTGCGATGCGATAACGCGACATTGCGATGCGATAACGCGATATTGCGACGCGATAATGCGAAAACGCGATATTGCGATATTGCGAAATATAACGTTATAATTTCGCAATAATCGCGTTATAATTGCGCGAGAATGAGCGATATTGTGAAGCATCGCGTTATAATTGCGCGATAATCGGGTTAAAATTGCGCGATAATCGCGTTATAATTGCGCGATAATCGAGTTATAATTGCGCGATAATGAGCGATATTGTGAAGTATCGCGTTATAATTGCGCGATAATCGCGTTAAAAATGCGCGATAATCGCGTTATAATTGTGCGATAATCGCGTTAAAATTGCGCAATAATCGCGTTAAAATTGCGCGATAATCGCGTTATAATTGCGCGATAATGAGCCATATTGTGAAGTCTCGCGTTATAATTGCATGATAATCGCGTTATAATTGCACGATAATCGCGTTAAAATTGTGCGATAATCCCGTTAAAATTGCGCGATAATCGCGTTATAGTTGCGCGATAATGAGCGATATTGTGAAGAGCTATGAAGTATCGCGTTATAATTGCGCGATAATGAGCGATATTGTGAAGTATCGCATTTATTATTGCGCGATAATCGTGCGTTAATGCGAAATATCGCGTTATTTTGAGAAGTAATATATAGTATAGAAAAGACCGATTCATTATCATTTTTGAGGCTGAGGCGTGAGGCTGTGGCGTGACGTGGCGATGATGTCACGGATGACAGCACATCCGGTCACATGACTTTCGGTGACACCCGGGTCACTTCCTGCGACATCATTTCCGGTCACGTGACGGTCTAGCAAGACCCCAGTGACTTCCAGTGTTAATCTCAGGGGAATGCATGTATGGACGTTGGTCCATTGGGGTCATCGTCGTTTTGTTTCGATTTCCTATGTTTTTCTTCTATTTCCGAAGAAACCAAGTTAATTTTCTAGGGTTTCTTTGTATTTTCCAAGAAATCAATTGAATTTTCAGAGAATTCATAGTAATATTCTGCGAATTTTCCGTGTTCAAGGAAGTAAAAACAGAGAGAACGTCGAAGAAAAACCTACGAAATTCCAAATATAATTTCCTCCGCGGATATAATATTTCCTCCGCGGATTTAATCATTTCCTCCGCGGATGTAATCGTTTTCTCCGCGGATATAATATTTCCTCCGGGGATATAATTATTACCTCTGCGGATATAATCATTTCCTTCGCGGATTTAGATAATTTCCTTCGCGGATATAATTAATTTCCTCCGCGGATATAATTAATTTCCTCCGCCGAGGAAATCCACGTGACTTGAGTAGTAGGAAGACGGCAAATTCAATAGCATTTTTGAGGCTGTGGAGTGAGGCTGATGCGGAGGTGACGTCACGATGACGTAACTATGACGTGACATCCGGTGAAATCCAAGTCAACGGTTACATCCGGTAACGTGACATCCGGGTCACTTCTTGTGACGTCACTTCCGGTCACATGACGGCCTAACGAGAGTTATCTGCTCCTACATAAGACCCCAGTGACTTCCAATGTTAATCTCGTACATGTATGGGATAGGGGTGGTGATATTTTTTTCCTTGTGGATTTTACTATGGGTTGTGGCATTTTAATTTTTAAAGAATTTTTTAGAACACGATGAGTGGGGTCTCGAGGCCAGGGGTTGACTGTCACTGAAAAGTTTAGGCAGATCTGTGTGGACATGTTGGGTCCATTCTGGCGCACTGGACAATGTTAGTCCCAATGAGGCACCCACTCATGGACATTTGCGGTATGGGGTGTGGCCCAAGTTTTTTTCATCTCGAGCTGTAGAACACGATGGGAGGGGTCTCGAGGCCATGCGTTGATTTTTTGAAAAAGTACTGATGGCGCATGAACAGTAGGCAGGCGGATCGAGGTGGACGTTTTGGGGTCTAGGTGGATCCATAGTGGCCCGATTTGTTGTGTGAGGTATCAGTTTGAAGCATTCGTGGGGGAGCGTCCAACTGGATGGGTGTGGGGAGGAAATATCGTCTATCTGCGCATGCGTAGTAGAAAAGGTGTATTTGGATGGATGTTTGGGGGTCGAGGTGGACCAATGGTGGTTCAATTGGGCTGTGGGAGGTGTCATCGTGAAGCTCTTGTGGGGGAGCGTCCGACTGGACCAGTATGTCGTCCGTTTTCAACATTCTGCGCAAGCACAGACAGACCCACAATGGTGCGAATGGGTCGGGGAGCGTATCAGTTTGAAGCTTAATGGTGCGCCTGCGCAGTAGAAAAAGTGTATGGGAATAGACAATTTGGGGTCGAGGTGGGCCCATATTGGGCGTACTGTGTTGGGGAGGGTATACATGTGAAGCGCGCCTCTAGGCCGATCAAGTCATGGGTGGGTGCATGTTGTCTCCGAAATAAAACACGGACTTTACCCCTAAAATGACCCTATCAACCAGGTCTAGAGGGGTTAATATGGTTCCCAGCGGCCTGCCGAGGTATGCAGATTGGGTTAGCCGGTGTATCTTTTCCCTGGTAGTTAAAAGCGGAATACATAAACCCCCACGTGCGGAAAAGACGGACTTTATATGTTAGGGATAGCCGAGTAGCTATTGTAGACAAAGTGCAGCGTCGCTCAGGTGCGCCATTGAGACATGGCTACCCTTATGCACTAAACTATAGCGGCGACTCGTAGATGCTGGAGTGTACTCCGAACTCATGATCTCAGACATACTGGGGGTGTGGGTTGATCTACCATGGTAGAGCTACCCCTTCGTCCTGATTAAAAAAGGGTTAGGTTTAGGGCCCTATGGCTGATTATTTATATGCCATTATCTACCTTTGCCAGGCACTTATAAGCTTTACGTCACGTTTTGCCTGGCCATAAGTTACCATTAAGTTACGTGGTTTGTAACTTACGGCCATAAATTTCAAGGCAAATCGATTTATAGCTATAACTGACACAGCGTCAGTCGTAGATCGAAAAAAATATATTGGCGCTAGTTTGAGGGTAGCGTAATATTGCCGGCTAAGTCGCTTATAAAAAAATCCTTTAACTGACTTCTTCACAGGATCAGAGTTAGGCCTCATGACTTTTTGTCAGTTATAACTTGTAACTGGCAAAAGTCGTAAGGTCAAAAAATAACGAAATAAGCCATGGTTTTGGAATTTGACCTCGGATTCGGAATCATGGACCTCAAAAATGGTATAAGAGTGACTTTGAGGAGGATCTGTTGAATATGTTTTGACCTGAAATTTTCTAAGGGGATACCCCCCTTGATGAATTTTGAAGTCGGGAATTAAAGTTTTTTGAATTTTTTAAACTTTATAGTTAAATATCTTCGACATCGGCGAATCCAAATCCGAGGTCAAAATTGACCTTGACCTCGACCGTGACCTTCAAATCGAGTATCGAACATTTAAGTATGACTTTCACCTTATCGGAAGGTCACAAGATATAGGCAGAGGACCTTGACCTTTTGATATGTGATGGCCTCGTGACCTGTGCGTTGACCAGTGACCTCGACATTGACCTCTGACCTGGGACTAAAAAATGCGATAGTACAATCAAACTGTACCATCAAAAATTTTAGGCTAGGGGCAAAGGTCAAAATCGAGGTTTCAAGTCAACGCACAGGTCACGGGGCCATCACAGGGTCGTCAGCCTTTATCTTGTGACCGTCTGGCAACGTGAAACTCATACACAAATGTTCGATACTCGATTTGAAGGTCACGGTCGACTTCGGATTTGGACTCGCGGATGTCGAAGATATTTAAGTATAAAGTTTTAAAAATTTTAAAAATCTTTAATTCTCGACCTAAAAAAATCATCAAAGGGGGGTATCCTCTTAGAAAAGTTGAGGCCAAAAAACGTTCAATAGATTCTCCTCAAAGTCACTGCTATACCATTTTTGAGGCCCATGACTCCGAATACGAGGTCGAATTCCAAAACCACGTCTTATATCGTCATTTTTTGACTTTACGACTTTTGCTATATATAAGTTACAACTGACAAAAAGTCATGTGAAGAAGACAAAGGATTTTTTTATAAGCGACTTAGCCGGCTATATCGCTCTACCCTCAAACTAGCGCCAGTATATCTTTTTCGATCTGCGTCTAACGCTGTGTCAGTTATAGTTATAAGCCGATCTGCCATGACATTTATAGCCGCACGTTGCAAACCATGTAACTTAATGGTAACTTATGTAACGTAAAGCTTATAAGTGCCTGGCAAAGGTAGATAACCCTAGGTAATCGGCCATGGGGCCCTAACCCTAACCTAAACCTTATTTAGTCAGGAGGGAGAGGTAACTCTACCATGGTAAATCAACCCACATCCCCAGTAAGAGATCATGAGTTCGGGATACACTCCAGCGTCCACGAGTCGTCCCTATCTGTTAGTGTATAAGGGTAGCCATGTCTCAATGGCGCACCTGAGCGACGCTGCACTTTGCCTACTATAGCTGCTCGTTTATCCCTACCACATAAAGTCCGTCTTTTCCGCACGTGGGGGTTTTTGTATTCCACTCTTTACTACCGGGGAAAACATACACCCGCTAACTCAATCTGCATATCTCGGCAGGCTGCTGGGAACCATATTAACCCCTCTAGACCGGGTTGATAGGGTCATTTTAGGGGTAAAGTCCGTGTTTCATTGATCGGCCTGGAGGCGCGCTTCACATGGATACCCTCCCCGACACAGTACGCCCACTATGGGCCCACCTCGACCACAAAACGTCTATTCCCATACACTTTTTCTACTGCGCAGGCGCACCATTGCGCTACTTTTACTCCACACCAGTCGAGTTGGACGCTACCTCATGAGAGCTTCAAACTGATACGCTCCCCGGCCCAGTCGCACCAATATGGGTTCACCTCGATCCCTAAACGCCCCTTCCAGTGCCCTTTCCCCACAATTCCCTGTCTGTGCATGCGCAGAATGTTGAAAACGGACGACACACTAGTCCAGTCGGACGCTCCCCCACAAGAGATTCACGATGACAATTGGACCAATATTGGTCCACCTCGACCCCCAAACGTCCATCCAAATACACCTTTTCTACTGTGCATGTGCAGATAGATGATATTGCCACCCCACACCCATCCAGTTAGACGCTCCCCCACGAATGCTTCAAACTGATAACTCACACAACCCAATCGGATAAGTATGGGTCCACCTAGACCCCAAAACGTCCACCTCGATCTGCCTGCCTACTGTGCATGCGTCATCAGCACTTTTCAACAAAAAGTCAACGCATGGCGTCGGGGTCCCTCAGATTTTGTTCTACAGCTCGAGATAAAGAAAACAAGGGGCCACACCCCATACCGCAAATGTCCATGAGTGGGATTCCCATTGGGACTATCATTGTCCAGTGCGCCAGAATGGACCCAACATGTGAACCCCAGACCTGCCTGAACTTTTCAGCGAAAGTCAACCCCTGGCCTCGAAACCCCACCCATCGTGTTCTACAGCTCGAGATAAAGAAAACAAGGGGCCACACCCCATACCGCAAATGTCCATGAGTGGGATTCCCATTGGGACTATCATTGTCCAGTGCGCCAGAATGGACCCAACATGTGAACCCCAGACCTGCCTGAACTTTTCAGCGAAAGTCAACCCCTGGCCTCGAAACCCCACCCATCGTGTTCTACAGCTCGAGATAAAGAAAACAAGGGGCCACACCCCATACCGCAAAAATGTCCATGAGTGGGATTCCCATTGGGACTATCATTGTCCAGTGCGCCAGAATGGACCCAACATGTGAACCCCAGACCTGCCTGAACTTTTCAGCGAAAGTCAACCCCTGGCCTCGAAACCCCACCCATCGTGTTCTACAGCTCGAGATAAAGAAAACAAGGGGCCACACCCCATACCGCAAATGTCCATGAGTGGGATTCCCATTGGGACTATCATTGTCCAGTGCGCCAGAATGGACCCAACATGTGAACCCCAGACCTGCCTGAACTTTTCAGCGAAAGTCAACCCCTGGCCTCGAGACCCCACCCATTGTGTTCTACATCGCGAGACAACACAAAAAAACAAGATGCCACAACCCATAGTAAAATCCACAAGAATTTTTTTTAGAAAATATTCCTTATTGAACTTTAAGGAATATTCCGCTGGTGTAATAGTCGGGGAATATTCCTTAAATTTTATGGATTTTTTTTTCAGTGTGGACATGTGCAGCTGCTTCTAAAATACCAGTCCGCGCTCAAACGATAGTTGTGACGTCACACTATTCAACAATTGTAGATTATTTTTCTGGAATGTACTACATCCACTACACATTATTTTCACACATGCATAGTCCAGACCTCTGAAGTTATAATTTTGCCAGAGTGTGAGTTTTGAGTATATCCACCGAGGAGATGTGATCCCCCCAAAAATGCGACTTTCTAGGCGTCATTTCCTACATTTCTTCGCATATTTGTTTCATAGCCTAACATCATACATTTGACCCTTCACGGAGGCTATAAATGGATACTAATAACCAAGTCTGAAAATTTTGAAATAACTGACTCCTTTTTCTGCAGACTGGAGAAATTTTAAGCGATTCGTGGTAACTTTAGAAACCATCTTTGAATTTTGTGAAAATCTTTACAAATTTTACTAGGCTTTCTTTCTAGGCCTCTGCGATATATCGGAAAGGCTATGATCTATTGGCTGAACGGGTAGGCGGCCATATTGGATTGACCTAGTTTCTCCTTGTCTGAAACGACTGAACCTAATGCTCTGAAACCTAATGCTGAAGGTAATCGGATATATGTATTATAACATGGCGATCCAGAATATGCCAATAATAAGTTTCTGGGTGACGTGGTTTTGCCGCCATCTTTATTTTTAAAAAAAACTTCACAAGTTTTGCAAGAGCTTATTCTCTTGAACCTACATATTTCATCAATTCCACGAAATATTCAACCAAAATGTAATTCCGTAACAAAATTCAAAATTTCGGTTATGTCCTTCCTGGACAAGTTTGCCCATGTTGTTGACCAGTCATTATCGCTCTTTCACATTTAATCGAATACACGCGCCTTCCCGGGGACATAACAACAGAATTCATGTGCTTCGGTCTGTCCTCAGAATTTTTTAGACCGAATAAAATCGAAACTTGTAAAATAGGAAAAATCGCAACTTCTTAAAAGATGGACCAAAATGTAATTCCGTAACGCAGGTTTGCTTAACCACATTTATCAATTTGAAACTTTACTTGATGGAAATCAGATATAATGTAGTCCAGGCGCTCAGGATTCGAATAAAATCAGGAATTAAATGAGAAACGTTCGAGTTTTGATGGAATATATATGTAACCTACACGTCTTCATAAGGAGGTTAATTCACTGTAATTCCGTAACGCGGTATTCGAATGTCACGTGACCAGGTAGAAAACAATTGTATTTCCCTTTTTTTTTCTCATCCTACAGTTCTTAGTAATAGAATTAGAAAAATGATATTCCAAAACAGATTTTCCCATGGACGAGTCATAACAGGGGTTCAGAAGAAGAAAAAATATGGGTACCTTGTAATTCCGTAACGCTGGAATTGATGATTTCAGATACGGTTACAGACCTAGGTTTGTTACACTGATAGGAAATATCGCTGATTGAGATAGCGACTATATTGGATCGACTTGTTTTCAAAAATCTGCTCCTCTGAAACAGATGGATGGATTGCGCTGAAACTTGGCATACATGATCCTTCATGGCCAATTGCCAAAGGCAAGTTGGTCCATCAATTCAAAATGGCCGCTATGGGCCAATCAAAATTGAGTGATTTCAAGTGATAGGGAAAGTGACTGTATATAGGCTATGGGACACAGCGATCACGAATATACAAAAATTATGTTTCTGGGTCAAGTGGTTTGACCGCCATCTCAAGTTTCGTACAAAAAAAGTCACGAATTTTCCAAGAGCTTACACTTGTAAACCTTGAGGGATACAAATTTCTAGTTTACTGAATTGTATCAAACAGACCATGGTCTGATGTACTGAAAGTAAATATCGTTGATAAAACATTTTCTATTGATCTGAAACTTGGTGTACTTGATACTTGGTCCAACGGATAGCCAATTTGGCCCGAAACAACCCTTAAGAATAAAAAAAAATCTTTGACGTCAATTCGCCTGGCTTTGATATGTCCTTACACGGATTGAACTCAGGTGTATGAGGGGAAGAATTATCACGACCGTCTACGACCCGTACCTCTTTATATTTCTCACATCAACAGTATGTATTTCATTAAAGTAGCTAGAATTATTTTCAGATGCTTGGCGATCCATAATCAAGCCAATAATACAGTGCTATATGTTCGTTCCTAGAACGATGTCGCCGGCCTTGGTACGACTTCTTTGCGATGATGGAGCGATTTTGTCAATATCCTGGACGTGCAAAAAAATAAGGTATAGACGGCGCTTCTCTGGTGTCAGGTTTAACAACGAAATTAGCATCATCTATCATATCTCAGCATGAGTCGCGCATGTTCAACACATCACCTCGGACCAATTATCTACATCGTATTGATCGGTGGAAAGTTCGTTCCGAGATTCTGTTAGAATCTTTCAAAGATGTATCGAGCAGATGGGCAGAAAGATTACCTTGGTTGGAAAAATTATTAACCCAGATTCTGAAATGCCATACAGATAAACTAAAAACCGATAAATAAAACTTTTGACGGTATAACTAAATTGCTACTTTTTCATCGAGAGCCATTGCATCGTCGAGCTGTCCCGATACAATGCTATAGTATACATATAAGTTGAGATTACATTAATAAATATGACTAAACAAGAAATACATTCAATGTATTGTAATTAATATCCATGCCCACGCAGGATTTCGATCGGGAGGACTACAATGACTGAAGTAACTATCGCAACAATGCGGTCCCACTGAGGTGCGGTTGAAGTGTCAATTAACTCTCTGTAAACATATGCTAGTGGGGTACGAGCCATGCACCCCCCTCCACCACCAGCGACACCGGATTTTTGTTTTATAATCTAGGCTTCACATATAACGTATTCTGGAGCGCACTCTAGTGTTCCAAAAGAGATGAAACATTTCGCAGTTATTCCGATTTCTACCATTCATTCGCGAAAAACTGAAAAATGAATCCTACGTAGCTAAATATAATCACTAATTTATATACCCGTATTGTAGACCCGAAATTTGTTCGATTGGAATAAAGTACATTTTCTTGCATGCTCAATAACATTGAGTCTCGTCATAATTTTTCGATTAACAGGCACGCGAAATAGTGTATACGTGAAAATTCGTTGCTTCTGAGGTAAAGCCAACTTTAATTTCTCTCTGTAAACATATGAATGGACCATAACCATAATCGGCTATTCTTCGGAGCTTAAACTTTTGCATAAGATTTATATATGATATATCTTCAAATTTTTACAGAAAGAAATAGGTGTTTTGAACTAAAAATCAGTGATTTTGAATGAATACATTATTTCACGGGCTTGTTATTGGAGAATCATGATACTTAATGCCATAAAATTTGAGTATACAACACAATGTTTTTGATTTCTGTCAATCGAACACTTTCTTTCATAGCTAATATTAATCTGGCAATCGTATACCTTAGCTAACTTCGCCCCAGTTGGATTAACGTGAGGGGAATATTTGGCGTCACTGAGTTCCGATCGCAGTGGTCCGCATTGCAACGCCTCACCACTCATCCGATATTTTAGACTGTTCGGGCGGACCCTCCATCCCAACCCACATCCACCCACCGGGATACAGTTTTCTTACTTGCCTGATATCTAACTCATTATAAACCACGTATTAATACTTTTCATGCCAATCGTCGAGAAGAGCAGAGCGCATTTCGTAAAATTATTTTCAATACGATTTGACTTGTAGAAACATATTATATACAGCATGTAGGCCCACCGGCTACTCTTGCTGTACCCTTATCTATGATGGCCGAGAGGGGCCATCGCACTTCGCCCTTGAAAATTTTTGGGCGAAAACGGGATAGTGCGAAGACGCGAAGCGAAGATGCGAAGCGATAGCGCGAAGACGCGAAGCGATAAAGTAAAACGCGAAGCGATAACGCGAAGATGCGAAACGATAGTACGAAGACGCGAAGCGATAACGCGAAGATGCGAAGCGATAAAGACAAACGCGAAGAGATAACGCAAAACGCGAAGCGATAACGCGAAGAAGCGAAGCGATAGTGCGAAGATGCGAAGCGATAATGCAAAGTCCCAAAATGCTTCAAGGGCGAAAGTGCGATGGCCCCTCTCGGCCATCATACTTATCCGCTTCATCAACTTGTTGGTGTGACCGCTTAGACAAGGGGACAAGTATCGAGGAGTATAACACCATAACATTGTCCTAACATCGCAAATATTTGCTTCAAATGCATCCGCACAAGGTCGCTTCCCCCGCCCACCCCCTCCCCCCCCCCCCAATAAAACAGACCATATGGTATGTTAGGGTTTACTTTTCATCAGCTCGGCGTTTTCTTTTTATACATTAGACGTTTTTAGACGTTCTTCGATAAACGTCACTGTATGTCTGTATGTTTCGAAGTTGGTGAACTTATCGGTCCTTAGCTTATAACTGGCGATTAGCCATCAGTGTTCATCGGATTCTAACTATAACTATTCTTGTGAATATAGTTTCGTGTATCCGTTGGCTGACCAGCTACTTATGCTGTTTATATTTCCAGTCTATCTTTTTTCTTCGTTTGGATGGAGTACATATATATTACATATTTTGGTCGAATATTAGTTAACGTTAACGTTAGTATGACATTGTTGACATGGTGATTGCTTTTGTTTATCTTTCAAGAAATTGACTCGATGTATAGGTTTTAGTTTAATGATATTCATTTTCCCCCAAACGATAAACATTCGGCCCAGGAAATTAAAGTGTTACAGCAGATAGAGGGAAACTCAATACTCTGCGCATATATCATAATTCTCTACATAATCTTCATGAGGTTCATAGTTTGAACTTTTCAATGGGTTATGTGATGTTGTAGGCTTCTTACGTCTTTCAAAAGGTTGGTGACTTTCATATAAACCCTGACTGGGGAACTATAATATAATTATATTCCTACATTGTAAAACACCCTGCCAGAAAATACTGGCTCAGGTGAGAATCGAACTCACGACTACTAGAGCCACTGATCTGTTAATTTTATAATCGAACATTGTCGATGAGGCAGTATTAAAATATAGATGAGTGCAAATCTTCAAAACCGCATGTACATATAAACTGGTCAGAAAGATTCGTCGCCTAAATTACAACACATATAAGGGACTGACCACCACTTTTATCACGGAAACATATACTATAAAGCCACTGATATATTAATTCTATAATCGAACATTACCGATTTGCAATATAAAAATATAGATGAGTCCAAATCTTCCATATCACTTCTCATATTTTACATACCCCCTCTACCACAAATCACTGTGGAACGCTTCAGTCCGTACCTTCAAGTTGCCTCTAAGGTTTTTCACAAGACCAGACACTGATTAAAAGATAAACTGTAATTTATTTCCTGGAGAAGTCGATCGTGATTAATAAACGAAGCAATTCCCATAAGCCATCATGTAAAGACTCTATTACAATGAACAGTCCCTGTTCAAAGGAGACATATCTTAATTGCCTGTACTATGAAACACGCATCTGTTCGAAGGAGACGTGATGTTAAAAGTCTAAAGACATACAAACTTAAATACAGTCAAACAAACAAGACCCTTAAACTTAACACTTGATTAAAATCCACTCAGCTCTAGGCCAGCACTGAATCCTGTTTGAGGAAACAGATTGTGTCGTCCAATTGATAACAAGCACTGGCAGGAAACCTGGCCTCTATTTTGGGTCAACTAGACCGATGTACATTTAAACTGGTCATGAAGATACGCCACCTAAATCTGACCACCACGTTTAACACGGACACATATACTATACATCCAATGATCTGTTAACTCTATAATCGAACATTGTCGATTTGCAATATAACAAAAAATGATGAGTTCACATCTTCAAAATCACATCCCATATTTTACAATATGAACGGTCACAATCAAAGCGTGACACAAGAAAATGACTTGAAAAGTCACGCCGAAAAAAGGTATACAGTTTAGTGTTATAGAAACGATATGTGTCTTGATACTTGTGGGGTTCGAAATGGATATAGCGTTTTAGTATACATTCTCCGCTAACTGTTTGATAAAAATATTTCTCAATCGGAAGTAAAAACTCTATTTTGTCTTTGTAGATTACCAAAAAGCATTGTGTTCTGTGCGGGGAGTCGGACTGCGGAAGAAACAATTAGATTTGTGTATCGATGGTAAAATACTACGCTTATCGGAAAATTTGTATGATGGTATTATATCGTGTGTTAGAGCAAATGGACGGCTGTCCGATTTTTTGGGTAGCAGACAGGAAGTGCACCAAGAAGAGAATTTGTCTTCTTTGTTATTTGCTCTCTTTGTCAATGATTTAGAAGAGTTCTTCATTGACGAACGTAACCAATTTATTGTAATAGAAAATGGTAATATGGAGGTATTGTTAAAAGTTATGTTGCTTTAGTATGCTGATGACACGATGATTCTCTCTGGAATTATAGAGCGGCTCCAAAAGGCCTCAATGATTTTGCGATGAACTGTGACCATTGCAAAACAGTGGTCAATGTGCAGAAAGGTAATATTATGATATTTCAAAAGAGAAGGGTAAAACTCAATAGCGTTGCATTTAAATCTAATGGGGAAATACTAAAGATAGTTGATTATTTGAAGTTTCCTGGAATGATCTTCACGTTGAAGTATCTAGGATTTATCTTCACGTGCAATGACAATGTTACATTAAGCCTTAAAATTTTATGTGAAAAAAAAGTCGAAAGGCAATGTTTAGTCTAATTAGAAAATATAATACTCATAAGCTACCTATCAATATATAGTTAGATTTATTTAATTTACTGGTTACTCCAGTACTGTTGTACAATTTTGAAATTTGGGGTTATAGTAAGCTCGATCTAATTGAGAAGGTTCATTTGAGATATTGTGAGCTTGTTTTAGTGTTAAAATCATCTATCCCGCCTGATTTAGGGAGAGCGTGCTAAATGCCCCCTGAATACAGTCAAATGCAGAATTAGTGGTGATAACTTTGGAGTGATAAAAGGAATTCAAATTGAGTAGAGCAATATATAGAGTTATGTATAATTCATATGAAGCGGGTAATTACTCAACACCATGGATACTTCATGGTAAGGATATTTTAGACAGTCGTGGCATGTCAAATATATGGTATAGATATAACAAGTTCGATTCAAAATGGATATAAAATGAGGTAAATTTGAAGTTGCCTGATCATTATCGACAAGATTGGAAAGTATTGTATCTGAAAGTTAAAAATGTTGCGTATACCAAATATATAAATCTGAATTTTGCCTTGAGGAATATTTTAACGATTTATCTGCAAGAGATTACACAATTTCGTACCGTAAACCACTGTTTGATTTGAGACGAATTTCATTTTTGATAAAACTCTACTGGGAAAACGGAACGACATGACCATATCAGTAATTCCATTGCTCCTTCACATGGAAACAGAACGGTAGTTTTAAAACCCATATACATGTATACCGAGATGCCGCTGTTGAGGCCTGTTTAAAAAATCTATATACGTATGCTCATTCATAAACATGAGATTGACAGACTATTCAGCCAATCATATCCTGTTTTAAGTCGTATCCGCTTAACATATACAAGGGACACCACTTTGTGTAATTTATCGAAGTTTGACAGTGTTTTGTGAGATTTTCACCAGTATTTGTCGCAATTTTGGTACAATCATGAGGCCTGCACGTGTTAGCTCTGAAAGAGCATTGCAGATGATATTGTCGGACTGGAGTACCAAACATACGTGTATTTCCTCCAGTTATTTCAATCATGGAGTTTACTAAAATATACTTCATCAATTCCATTGCATAAAACAGCGTTGTTCACCCTTTGGGGACTCGATGAATGGGTGCATATCCCATTTGGACTACGAGTCAACTCGCATTCTGATAGCTCGTCGTGGACGGAATAAGAGGAAATCATTTTATTTCAAATACAGATTGTACTTTATCCCGATACAGGCTTGCCGCTGATGCGAGTGCGGGTACGGCGTGTAGGCAGTTTTCTGCCTGGCTCGAGCCATGACTGCAGGTGACGGTGGCTTGAGTCGCTATCGCTATCTGCTCGGGTTGAGGGCCTGTGAGTCATTTGTTCGTTGCCTTCCGGTTAAATTTCTTATCGTCTTTATCGCATTTGGTTTAGGGTTTGAGTTATGTTTTAGATCACTAGCAGGCTGGTACATCTGAATACTGTCACTGAATACTGTCTGACGATCAGCTAAAGTATGAAATATTCCGAGGACAGACGACGAAGACTTGACCGAATCATGCTTCCCGTCCTGTATTTTAGTATTCCTGTAGCCTTGTATGGTACAAAAATGTTGGCAAATATTTCGCATTTACTTTACTTGGTCCCGTTGTGGTATGACTTAAACCTCTCAAGGCACAACATAGAGGCATTTTCGAAAAGAAAACAACTTTAGGCCGTTTCAATCCCCAGAAATAGATAGCTAATATTGAAAGTCATACGACTTCATCCGATGACGTCACAGCTAGGATTGACAAGTGATCGATTTTCGGGGTTTGAAGAGTCATATCGCGCGAAGCAGATGAAATTTTTAAATTGAACCGTTCTCTTCTTTTCAGAACTGAAAGGGCTTTTCAGTATATTTTCGACCTTTAGCCGTTTAGGACTATCTTTAAAACTATTTATTTATAAGATATGGTATGTAATTACTTTGATACTTTATCGCCATGTACTCTCTAAAAAACTAAGTTTTTTCAAGAGAGGAAATTCATCCCGCTCAAGTTGAGTGAAATTCATTAAAGTTTGAGTTGATAAGTTGAGTGAAGCTGATTTCCCTCAAGTTGAACTCATTCCACTTGAGTAACTTCAACTTCAGTTCAATTTTTCACTCAAGTGCTTCAGTGGGAGGAATTTCCACTCTTACTTGAGTGAAATTTCACTCATTTTTTTGTGAGTATATTCATGTACACTTATGATGGTTGTGCACCTCGATCTAGTTAATTACGGTTATTAACACGGGATCGGACAGATCACTATATTTCCAGGAATATCGGTTGACATGTCAAAAGCAAAATATTGCTCCGTGTCGAAAACAAACAATATAAGTCACTTACAGGTAAAGTTCACTTTGGTGTACTGGTGTCAAATATATAGCGATAGTTTATCTGTCCAATCAAGGAATAATCCGGTTAATGGCATGCAGAAAAAAATGATTAATCAGGAATATCTTGACGTTTGAAGTGCGTCTTGGCCTCGATATGAAATCGAAATCAGTCGTTTGGCGAGAAATACGATAGCAATTGTCAAGTTCAGGCGATCTGGTGGGATCCGGGACATGAGCAGACCTCACAGGCTTATTCCAAAACTGGACATGGGCCCACATTTATATAGTTTAACCATGAAAACTTGGAAAAAGAGAAAAATGACCGTCAGTGTTTTTCATGTTATGCTTTATTCGGCACAAAACACGAATATTCAAATACAGTTGTTACACATAAAAAAAAACTGTTTTTCATCACGTTTTGCCTAGAACAATTCAATACTAGAAGAGTCATAGTCATATTTCTCTTTTCCCAAATTTAAATGGTTCCCCAATTAAAATATATAAATTTGAGCTCATGTCCAGTATACCGGTATTGGAATAAGCCTCTGAGCTTGTGTTCAGAAAGGCTCATGTCCGAAGGGCTTATGTCTAGTGGGCTTTGATTGAAATTGTAGTTTAAGGGCCGCTTCCCATTCGGATTTCGCGGCCCATCAACTCAATGTTTTATTTGACTTTCGCGGTACATTACTTTGTTTATTGAATATCTTTTCCAGTGCTAAGTAAATAAATAAATAAATAAATAGGTAAATAATAAATAACAATGAGAGATTAGTAGGAGATATAAATAGAGGTAAATAAGAATCGCTATATGTACAAGTTCGTAAGTCTCTTTCTGTTTTTTTTTTGGTAAGTTTTTCTGGTAATTGTGAGTTCACTGTAATCGCGTGTATGATTCCTTTGTCTTGGTACCCCTTTGTACACACAAAGCCGTCCAGAAAAAACTGGGAGAACCATGGGCGACTTCAGGATTTTTCTGATCGACTTTTCTAGCGGCGCTCATGGGAACGTGTGGGTTCTTCCAGAAATCTGTGCCTGTAACAATTGCTTGGAGTGTGTATTGGGGCACAGGACGGCAGGTCTACGTCCTATATTGCGTGAAAGTCAAAGGAACATATTCTGTGTTAAGGTGTCTGTTCGGTGTCATCTATGGGGTAGCGTGTCGGTGTGGTCTAGGATGTGGTGTTCTGTTTCTGGACGTTTCTTGTTGTGCGGCGATGTTGGCATTCTTGTGATTGTCATCCGTCTTCTGTTTTTACCCCTCAGCCTATTAGGCTGCGGGGTCTTGTCGTTGGCATGTACGTCCGGTCGTCCGGTCGTTCGTCCGGTCGTCCGGTCGTCAACAATTCTTGTGATCGATCTAGAAACCGAACCGTTGCTTCTATAGACTTCAAATTTGGTACACAGAATTGTTGGGTGGTCAACCACAAGCCTATTGAATCTGGACCCGATTGGTTGGAAACTTTGGCGGCCATCTTTAATTTATGCGAAACCATCACAGCTTTTTCGTTACCAAGCTTTCTTTAGAACGACTTACCCTAGGCACACCAAACTTGCCGTGCACATCCATATGCTCATGACCCAGAACCCTATTGAATCTGGACACGATTAGGTGGAAACTTTGGCGGCCATCTTTAATTTATGCGAAACCATGAATCTTGTGTATCTCGGAAACCATTTTGCTGTTCAGTGTGAAACTTTGTAGAGATTATCGATACATCAAGAAACTTTGAAGGAATGACCAAACCAGTTTTCCTGATTAGGTGAAAGCCTTGGTGGCCATCTTTAATTTATGCAGAATCTTTAATGATGTATTTCTTTGATACCATTGAAGTACATTCTATATGAAACTTCTTGTTACCAAGCTTTCTTTAGAACGACTTACCCTAGGCACACCAAACTTGCCGTGCACATTCATATGCTCATTACCCAGAATCCTATTGAATCTGGGCCCGATTGGGTGGAAACTTTGGCGGCCATCTTTAATTTATGCGAAACCATGAATCTTGTGTATCTCGGAAACCATTTTGCTGTTCAGTGTGAAACTTTGTAGAGATTATCGATACATCAAGAAACTTTGAAGGAATGACCAAACCAGTTTTCCTGATTAGGTAAAAGCCTTGGCGGCCATCTTTAATTTATGCAGAATCTTTAATGATGTATTTCTTTGATACCATTGAAGTGTTCTATACAAAACTTGGTATACAGCATCGATGTATCAAGAGACTTGACTTACACTGAATAACCACATCAGTTCTTCTGAGAGGCGGGAAGGATGGCCGGCCATTTTTAATTTATGCAAAATCATTAATGATCTCTATCTCTGATACCGTTTAAGTGCTCGATATAAAATTTGGTAAACATCATCGATGCAGCAAGAGACTTATGATGAATGACAGAACTGGTTTCTCTGATTGGGTGGAAATCTTGGTGGCCATCTTTAATTTATGCAAAATCTTTAATGATATATATCTCGGATACCATTTAAGTGTTCTATATGAAACTTGGTATACAGCATCGATGTTCACTCGCAATGAAGATGAAGAGACACTCGCAATGAAGATCAGTTCCTCTGAATGACCGGAAGGATAGGCGGCCATCTTTAATTTATGCAAAGTCATTAATGATCTCTCTCTGATACCGTTCAAGTGCTCGATGTAAAATTTGATATACATCATCAGTGCATCAAGAAACTTACGATGAATGACAGAACTGCATGGTTTCTCTGATACCGTTTAAGTGCTCGATATAAAATTTGGTAAACATCATCGATGCAGCAAGAGCCTTGTGATGAATGACAGAACTGGTTTCTCTGATTGGGTGGAAATCTTGGTGGCCATCTTTAATTTATGCAAAATCTTTAATGATATATATCTCGGATACCATTTAAGTGTTCTATATGAAACTTGGTATACAGCATCGATGTATCAAGACACTCGTAATGAAGATCAGTTCCTCTGAATGACCGGAAGGATAGGCGGCCATCTTTAATTTATGCAAAATCATTAATGATCTCTCTCTGATACCGTTCAAGTGCTCGATGTAAAATTTGATATACATCATCAGTGCATCAAGAAACTTACGATGAATGACAGAACTGGTTTCTCTGATTGGGCGGACTTTCTACATCACTAAGGAACCACTGTTCAGCGACTAATGTTGTCATACTTGGAGACTTCAACAATGACTTTGCTGTCGACTCGGCTGAAACAACCAAGATAAACGACTTCTTCCAAGAGCATGGGCTCTTTCCCTTAATCCACACCCCAACCACAGATCTTAGGACAACCATTGACCAGATTTTCACCAATTTCAAACTCACAGATATACAATTTGGTGTCCATGAAACATATTATTCATATCACAAGGCTGTTTGGATTGCTATCCACCCACCCTCATCCTCTGCTTGATCACAGATGGAAAGAGACAGACAATCAACAGGTACACAGGGATTCATACAGTTATTGCTATCAAAGACTTTTATTATTGTTTAGATTATTATTAGGGTTCAAAGCCAAAATGGCTTGAAGCCTTTTGTTTTTGTTCAGAATATTCTGTTCTTCCGCCATATTTTTCGCACGCGCTATGTCAAAATATTTATTATAATCCTTCAATGCATCCAACATCCCACACTGAATTTATCATATTTTAATCTTTTACAAGCCACTGCTAAAGCATCTTCTGCATTCAACCAAATCTTTCAGGCTTTTACTTATGCACTTTTCATTCATTGTGTACCAATATACACTGACTAAAACTGTCTGGCTGAGGGGTTGTTGCACCTTTTAGGTGCTGCCTCATGTTACTCTTGTCCACCATGGTGCTGTTTTATAATATTTGTCGTCATCGGTGTTCTGTTTTAATGCTGGTCTTCCTCGTCTGTGTTCTTCAGTGTTCTGTGCCTGTATTACAAAGAATAGAAGAGTTTGTAGTTTTTTGTTTTCTGGTGTTATATTTTGCCACCGACTGGCACTATCGTGATCTAAGTCACACAATAACAATAACTAATTAGGTACTAAATATTATAAATAACAATATTATTATAATTAAGGCCAAATGTGAATGCTTGATATAACCTCCAGTCTTCTGCCCCTGCTAGAAAACCGGACGGTTAACATTCGTTAACGAGGGTTGGAGGTAAGGGAACACAATTGAAGAAATTAGTATTCATTTTTGTGAGTGACATTATTCGTGTGCGTGGTTGTTTCTTGGATGTGTGCTACTGATTTATGTCCTTGATTGTTGAATTGGTAGCGGCCTTTAGGTTTTAGAGACGAATGTGGTTACCGGCCCACACGGAACATGGTATCTCCGGTGCCCACATTGCCTATATTTATCTAGTGGGCTCGTGTCCTGAAGGGCTTATGTCTAGTGGGCTCGTGTCCTGAAGGGCTTATGGCTAGTGGGCTCGTGTCCTGAAGGGCTTATGTCTAGTGGGCTCGTGTCCTGACGGGCTTATGTCTAGTGGGCTCGTGTCCTGACGGGCTTATGTCTAGTGGGCTCGTGTCCTGAAGGGCTTATGTCTAGTGGGCTCGTGTCCTGAAGGGCTCATGTCTGCGCTCCATCTGATTCGACTGATGGATAATCCGGATAAGTTATTTTCTAACACCATGTAGAGCGGCCAAAAGTAAATGTGATGCACCTATATGATACAAAAGCTGTATCACATCGCTAAGTATATATCTTAGTTTTCATTCTATTTCGATATTTATATGATACAGCTACTGCGATGTGAGAAATTGTGATGTAAGAAATTAATCATCATACTTGTCGTCATTTATATTCTATTTATCACACGAATTTGTTAAAACCCATCACGATGACCCATAAAACTGGCTTCTTCTTTATAGCCACGCCTATAGTGATAAATTATAATATAATTATATTCCTACATTGTGGATCGTGAGTTCGATTCTCACCCGAGCCAGTATTTTCTGGCAGGGTGTTTCACAATGTAGGAATATACATTATCCCTGAAGATGACTGAAACTATAGTGATAATGTAACCGAGCTCCCACTACCTTAATTTATTCAATATTTCTTATTAAACTTCATTCAACTTATATCCTAATTCCGTACCTTGAACTTATCATATTTCCTTTCATAACTTCACATTTAAGATTTTCTCTTTTGCTAACCATTATACTGAACTATATATTGGAGAACTGACGCATCTGCAATTCACCGGCTAGAAAAAGAGTAATGCTCGACCGCTAAGTGGAAAACCTTGCATGAATTCTGATTGGTGACCGAATATGTGGATCGCACACATGTTTTTATACTGTTCATATATAATATAGCTTCTTTTATATTCTTTCCTATATGTTCACAAGGGGTCACAAGAACATATTCTCTGTCTCTTTCTGGGAGCTTAGTCGCTTCATGAGATTTTGATTGGACCATTTGTCTCAGACATAAACATTGAATATTTGAGTTGGGATGCCATGGATTATAAGAGAAACGTGAATACGAAGTGAATCGCATTGGACCTCCCGTCGTCTGGAGTACCTGAGCCAGAGTTGGATGCTGGTGTAATCTCTTACTCAAGGATATTCGGGTTGTTTAATGAATCCACAAAGTGTATAACCACACCACCTTTCCGCATGTAAATCAAAACATGATTTTAAAAGATTGTTAGGTTGATTTTGTAACGGCATACGTCCTTCTCGTTTTGTATGTTAAATTACATCGATGAAAATATAAAAATAACAGCATCATCATCAAATCAGATAGAAAGTCTAGCGTTTCCAAAAGTTAACTTCTATATCAGTTGTGCGAGTTAGCAACGTGCCAAATGTAGGCGTACAAAACGTAGTGCCAGAGATTCTGAGAAACACGCAGCCATAGATCGTGTCCGACCTTTGCCGCGTCATGTTGTTTGTATCACATAAATTAATGGCGATTAATCGATACTAGCCAGAGTTTGAAGTAACACAATCCATCTCAAAGCTGTAACAAATTGTGTTCCGATATCAAAGACGAGCTGTGTGGCTAATATATATACCTTAATTGTCCCGATATTCTGTCCTAAAGCACAGCAGAGGAGTATATAATCGAGTGACGAGGAGGGGTGGACACCAAAAAGACGGCGTGGAAGCTGAGGTTTCATCTGAAGTTCGATTTCAAATCCGAGTGCATGGTAAGTACCATGTTAATTTTTGTTGATATTAGACAATTTCAGAATTTTGTTTGTATATGTCCAAATCATACATTTCATTCAAAAGGAACCAGCAATTAAGTGATGAGTTGATTTCAGGTAGGGAACCGATAGCGTAACTTAGATATTCGGTTAGGTCCCAGGTACAACTTTTAGTCCGGGGAGTAGATCCGTTCACATATATGAAACTCTTGTTGCTATCACGTTTCTGATGCCACAAAGCAATTTCATTCCTATACAAAAGTTGTTTCGTACAAAAAAATCTCGATTTATTTATATTGTAAACGCTCAGAGTGATTTCTTGTTTTTGGTTTTTCTCGTATACAATTTAGCTTGTTTTATCTAACATATGACACCTTGAACGATATTGATATTGCTGTGCAATATCCCGACCGATATGGTGACATTAGAAATATTAGATTTGCTTTGGTTCATGTAGTAATATTTTAGATATATTACAAAAGGTGTAATGTCGAACTCGGCCGACGTTGATTTACGTCACTTTCGGCTGAGCCTTATTTTCCGTATGATACTCAGTGTTTTGTGCAGAAATGAAGAGTCTCTGGCTTCACAACCGTAACAGCTCGGGGTGTTATTTTATGTAAACGTCATTACTAATTTGATTGTCATTTGTCTTCTCACTAATAAAACACCGATTCTATATGTTCGCATGTTTGTTCGTCAATTACGGCTACAGTTTCGGTCGTAGGCTCATGAAGGTTCATCAGGATATTTGTGCAGGTGCAGAGGGGTACATAATATGGAAAAACTTAGAATGGCCGCATTTGCGAATGGTAGCTGTTGACGCCTCGGATATTAAGGCACAAAGCTAGAAGCAGCGGTCACTCTTCTGGTTATTTTTTTTTTTAAACAATATATTTATTCACAAATGGTGAATTGGGATTGGCGAACAGGCTTAGCCTATCTCAACGCCTCTCCCAGGTTCTGGTTATGTATGACTGTACTTTCAGTCTATATATCGACCGAGGCCTAATTTTAATCCTGCAAACTCCCACGCTATATATTCCGATCAAGCTTTCGCGCAAATTGTGAACGGTATTTGAATGTCCGCAGGTGATATTGGAATTCCTTATCAAGACTATAGATGGGAGTCATGTAATTGACGTATAGTGATCGATTGACACGTATTAACGCCGATGTGAAAGGAAAAATTAACTGAGTGAATATGATTTAACACTATTTCAGTCATATCACGACGTTTGGTTCCTATTTCTTTTCCCACCCGGAAATCACGCGGGAATAACCCAGAAAACAAAGTCCCATTTCATAGGTTTCTCGTTAGGACAAAATGTCTTAGCTGAGCTGGAAATCAGGATAAAATGTTTGACCGTATGATCATCGTACAATATAAGATCTTCGTGGGTCTTTTGTGAGCAGTCACAATGAAATCATGTGAAGACTGCGACGTTAATCAACAGCACAGAATATTATTGCCGAAACTTGTGAAACAGGGCTATACCACCAAACAGGTCTATACCACCAAACAGGTCTATACCACCAAACAGGACCATACCACCAAATTCCTCCATTCAAAGTTTCTCAAATTCTGTGAAATATATCGTATACTGGCGATAAAATACGATCGTAGCGTGCAAGATCTCTGGCGCTACGTTCACGTGTGTCTAATGCCGTTTAACGCGGGTCTAGGGGCCGTTTGAATAACATGTGTTCTACATCGTAATGGTGTTCAACTGAACAGTCACAAGTAAAGCATAACTGACATATACATACTCAGGATACAAGCGTCTAGCCCGTCATGCAATATTCAGCCGTCGTCCATCAAAGAAGTTTCGCGTTTATAATCCAAAGACCTATCCCATCTTCCATATGACAGTTTTAGCATCGAATTAAAAAAAGATAAAGAAATAAATAAAATACAAACAACAGTCATAGTATACATAAACATAGGCTAGTTTCCTGCAAGAGAAAAGCGGTCAACAGTTTTCAATGATGCCGGCAAGATACAATGATGTTCCAAAAATATCAAATCCGTATCGCTGATCAGTATTCTTAGTCCATGTGATTTTCGTTGTAAAGTCGTTATCTAGATAATGATATATTGTAGTCACGCTTTGATTGTTACTGTTCATATGAACTCCATGAGGGTTTTTTTGAGTACATAGGTCATACGGCCCCTAGCTCCGGTTTAAGCGGCGTTAGACACAAGATACGAAACATAACGCCATAAATCTTGCACACTACACTCGTATTTTGTTATCAGCATACGATATGTATCGCCAAATTTGAGAAACTTTGAGTGAAGGCGCTTGGCCTTGTTTACAAGATTCTGCGATAATGTGACGTTGATTAAAATCGTCACATTTAAAAGGATCTAGCAAATGCTACTAGACGAGATATGTATACGCCATTTGCAGGTCCCACTAGAATATTGCTGTCCAGAAAGGGATAGTTTACGATATCGAAATTATAATCATCTCTTTTGTCATAAAGTCTGCTTCATTTTTATAGAGTTATAGGTCTGAATATGATGTGCCATTAGGGCTATCCGTAGTTTCCTCCGAATCCAATGAAGGTGGATATATATATCCTTCAGTGCGTCATTTATATAGCGTCATTTACATAGCGAACAGATATAGGATGTCGAAAGGGGTGCACAATTATTACCCATTGGAATACCTATATGCTGTTGATATATTGCCAAATTTCACATAGATATTATTAATAAGACATTCAAGCAACTTCATAAACAAAGAAACATTCCATTTGATGACTTGGAGATTCATCTGGATAAAGATAACTAGACACACTGCCAAAAAATTGTTTCTAGCAATAAGAAAAAAAAACTTGAAACAAGAATTATATTCTAAGGAGTCACACAAGAAATTGTTCTCAATACAAAAAACCTACCTTTCCTTGTATTGAGAAAAGAATGTTCTCAATTTCAGAAAAATCTGAAGAAAAAATTTCTCAGAAGAAGAGAAAAAAATTCTTAAATCAAAACAAAACCGCTTTCTTAAACTGAGACCTTGTTGGTACCATGCTTCGAACTACTTGGCATCATGATTCGAAAAGATGAAAACATCCATTGCATTACATTCGGAGATGTACAATATAAAATAAATCAATATGCCGATCACACTCGGTTGAACCTTGTAGTTCTATCTAAAGCATCAGACAGCAGTCGGAAAAATCAGACAACAGACGAAAGAAAACAGCTGCCAGCTAAGAAATTGAAATAGCGCTAAAAACTCTCTGAACGAACAGAAGAATAATGCTCTAATTTATGGGAATAACATACGCAGAAATGTTTGAAAAATACGCAAAATTAAAGACTCCAAACATTGAGGGATTTCCTGCCGAGTAATTGTTTTGGAGAGATATCTGACTTTTTTGACTTTTAGATTCATCAACACTGTGTATAGAAGAGGTGAACCTCATACTAGCGAAAGACAGGACAAGAAAACCCCTCCGAAAACCTGAAAAGGGTATTAACCTTTTTAAAAAAATGAAGACATATAACGCGTTTTAAATGTTATGTACATACTAGCATCTGCCTGTTTTGCGAGTAGAATACAATAGGTGTTGTATAAATTGGCCTTTTAAGGCCATGATCTACATCGGTGAAAATATTGCATTAATTTAAGACACAAAAGAAGCCCTTGGTTTTGTCTCTTGGATGTTTTAATAAGTTTTCAATTTGGAATTTCGATTAGAGCAGCTGAATTACTACTTTTTATAATAACATTCAAACATGTGTTATCCCAAAACACTTTTCAAGCATTTTAAAAATGAAGATCTGATATCACCTTATCTTTTTGTATCATGTGGTGAAATAGTTCGAAAAGACGAAGACATCAAATGAATACAATCGGAGGTGTACTAAAAGAAATAAGGCATTATGCCGATCACACTCGGTTGAACCTTATACAAGTTTGTTAAGACAATAATTAAGACAATAAGTCCCTGTTGGCTAACTATCTAGATTGAAACTTTTTTAGCAAAAAAAAAACTTGAGCGTTGCGGGCTTTGACTGGCTCTGGAATATGCTTGTGTCAATATATCAATCTAAAATGGGTGACAGATTTCAATCTTTATTAATTATATAGATACACGCACAAATATATGGTCAAACCTGGGGGTTCGAAACAAAGTTTCGGTAAGGGAAATTGAGAAATTTAACAATTTTACGTATAAATTAGCCATCATAAAATCAATTCCCCCACCAAAATATATTCATCTTTTCATTGCCTGGGCAAACCCACTCGAACATTTTATAAACGAACTCAATGTCAATTTATGTGCGGAGAGAGTAACAGAAGGCAAGCAAACAATACTTACTCCAGACAATAATATAATAGAGGTGCTTATTTTCCTGGATAATTACCTTACTATTACAGTGTAGAAACCATCGCATTGTCACAATGAACAAGTATGCAGGAACACGTGAAATGTGCCATGAAAATGCCGAAACCAATATGGAAGGATGCATTCAAAGTCTGGTATCTTCGCTAGCAAAAGGTGAAATATGAAAGATGATATTCTTGACAAAGCTCTTTGGTAAAATAATTTATTCTTCATTAAAAAATGTTCTAAAACAGTCCGGCCCATTCGCGCGACAAAGTGGATTATAGTGGTAAGATCATCGTTTTCCAGGATTTGAAAATTAAGATGATTTAAAGGGAGATATTTTAGATTATAAACAAAATTCTTGTAAAGTATAGGAGGAACAGCTACGCCATTAGCGAACTGAATACACCAGTTCTATGAAGAGCAAGTCGGGTGTTGGTAATGGATGAGGATTCAAACTACGATATTTAGATCACAGAGGGAGTGACCTTACTGAAATACTGATCAATTCTATACATTTGTAGTTTTAAATGTAGAAAAATAGAATATCACAGCGCAGCAGTTAATCCGACTAACAATGTGGCATACACCGTCACAAACGTCTTCTCCAGAACGTTAGAAGGCTCGGGGAACCATCAAGATATATTACTAGGTTGTTCAATTTTATTGAGCAAATAACCCAACAGTAATACTTCAATTGCAAGCGTCTGGTCCGTCATTCATAATTCTGAGCCGTCGTCCATTAAAGAATATCCGCGTCCATAATCCAAGGACCTATTCCATATTCCATATAGCAGTATTAGCACCAAATTCAAAAAGACAATCATAGTGTACATAAACATAGGCTGGTTTCCTGTAAGAGTGACGCGGTCAACAGTTTTCAATGATGCCGGCAAGACATCATGATGTTCCAAAAATATCAAATCCGTATCGCTGATCAGTATTCTTAATCCAAAATATTCGTTGTAAAGTCGTCATCTAGAGAATGAGCATGTGCAGAGCACGGCACCTTTGCCAAGTTCTACAGAATTTGAATAAAACCATCCCAAGAACCGGCGATATCTCATTTTAAAATAAAATAAAAATGAACTAAATAGTACATTCTTGTACGGAGCCAGTTATTAATGGCATTCCTTCGTGCTGTATCGTATAACTTCAGGGCACGTCTCCTTCAACATTTTACAGAGAAAGTCTTTAAAAAGCCCACTTCCGTTCCTGTCTGATGTTAAGTTCGCTCGACACGGCGCTCCTCGAATTGCGCGGAACATAGGCAACAAATTCATTCTTACATAAAATGAACATTCAGAAGGACGATCGATGTTCAAACTGCGAATCTGAGATAAATGTTATCGAGGATCTCTCTTTACTCACCACACCCGTTTTGGGGATAAGAACCTCCGACCTGTTGATATAATATAGTTAAATGTAGAGGAACATTCTGAACCAGAACCTAAGGAAATACATTTGAATCTGATACTTTGAATCTCAAGGTCCTCTGGGTAAACTATGAGGAGGTAACATAACACTGAATGATTGCTGAAATAAATATCAACCACGAGAAAGTCAATAAAAAATCGGCAGCAGCGTAAAGCTGTTATCGAGAAAATTTCTCTTGTATGAGAAAACGCATCTAAGTTAAATATCCAGTCGAGTGGGCATTTCTGTGTACTGATTTTCTTGAAGAAACTGTGTGGTGTACGCGTGTCTTTGTTTTGGAACATTCGTGAGTGTTTTGATGTGGAGAATATGTGTGTGTGTGCCTGTGTGGGCCTATATAGTGTAGCTCGTCTATGCAGTCTATAATGCATGTACATAAGTTTGTCATTTAATCATGAGTAAAAAAATGTAGATTGAAAAGATTCTTATTTGCAAAATTCATCTGCCAATCCGATTAACATTCCCATGCGAAAGCGAACATAAAAGAAAAAGTACATCGGCGAAGAAAGATGAACAAGAAGATAACCTAATATGTACATGAGCGGGGAAGCGTAGAACATCAAAGGGAACTATCGGCTCTACACAAAAACGACGCTAGTTCTATCAATAATAGGGATTAGAGCAAACAAGTTCGTTTAAGGCCTAAATCCGTGATTCAAAGTAATATTTCCTTTCAATTGCTAGGGCATCTCTAAACCAGAGTTATGCGCAATGTTTTTGAGCCTCGAGTATGAAGTTTGTCAAAAGCCTGCAGTCTACTTTCAACTGCTCACCTATTACATGTACTTCTGAAGACGATGTGAATTAAACGTTAAAATATTAATTTAAGAAATAATGTTTTCATAGGCGTGCTCAATGGTTATTTTACGCACGGTTCGTTCGGGAAAGTTTATATTTTAGGGCAAGATATTCTGGAACGTCATGATGTCATATATTTGTGAATACTATGATTTTTTGTAACTGGGTGCTAATGCTGTTAGATGAATTAGGTCTTGGGATTATGGACGCTTAAATTCTTTAATAGACTACGGTTGAATAGCGAATGACTGACTAGACGATTGTATTTACATTGAGCTTTCCAGGAATGACTTGTCTCTTATGACTTGTCTCCTATAATATGTATCTGCTATATGGAAATCTTGGCTTACATACGAGCCCTGTATCCAAGGGTTACCCCAAACAGGGTAGGACGAGTTAATCCTTCGATGTTCACAACAGTACGTTTCGTTGGTATGTTGTTGGGACCTGAAACTTTTCACACTATATATTCATGTAAAGTTCAATTTCTCCAAAACAGAATTAATATGCATGGCCGCTTGTGACATGAGAATTGCCACGGCTTGAGGCTTCAGATTACTAAATAACAAAGCCCCGAACCATTAACCTATCTAGGCAGCCTTTGCCATAAAAGAGAATTGATTATTTAAAAAAAATTCTGCCTTTGTTACAATACATAATCAAAGATCAGTGACGTATGTTTGGTTGAGCTGCGAGTTTGATTTAATCTGACTGCCCGATAACATGCTCCAAAAAGAGGCTATTTCGAGTGCATAAACAGAGAAAAGAAGATGGAATGTGTACGAGTTCGCATTACTCGAAATCTAGTTAACCTCTCCCAGGCAAGATGTTTATCAGGTTGTAGCACCAGAATTAATCTACTTTATGCTGGAATATGGAAATTTGAACCTAATTAGGGAATCGACGAGGTAGGGTTTCGTTAATCTTTTAATACTAATCATGGCCTTAGACGTATAGATTATAAGTAGGTGTCACTTAGTTGTCTTCTTGTCATGGCTGCATGGGAGGAATGATATAGATTGATATGTTAGCCTTTCGCGCAAGGTCCCGTTTACACTAATTTCCACAAGCAACAAGCGTCGTAACTGATACAAAATCTGTAATCTTGACATTGCCTTTGAGAGTGAATGAAGATACAAACTGTAATGTATATATATCCAGCGTTTCTCTTAATTTGGATAAAACATGAAAATCCGTCGATGGAACACCACATACGTAGAGTATCTGTGTGATGATTTATTTCGCTTTGAAGACAACAGGAATCAAAGCATTGAAGGATTTCCTAATGTGTAATTGTTTTGGAGAGATTTACTACCTTATGTATTTAGACATCCATCAATACTGTGTATAGAAGAGGCGAACAGTTCATCTGGCTGCCCAATAACATACTCCATATTGGGTTATTTGGAGTGCATGAGTTTTCTCAGAGCAGAAAAAAGACAAAAGGATGATGGAATGTGTACGAGTGCTCTTTTTAAAATCTATTTAACGACCCTGGCAAGATACTTATCAGGGTGTAGCACTTGAATTAAACTGCTTTATGCCGAAATATGGAACTTTCAACCTAATTAGGGAATCGACGAGGTAGGGTTTCGTTAATCTTTTAATACTATTCATGGCCTTAGACATATAGATTATTAGTAGATGCCACTAAGTTGTCTTCTTGCCATGGCTGCATGGGAGGACTCACATAGATTGATATGTTAGCCGTTCGCTCCAGGTCCCATTTACAATCATTTCCACAGGCAACAAGCGTCGTAATTGATACAAAATACGCCATTTTGACATTGTCTTTGATAGTAATGAAGAGGCAAACTGCTATATCCAGCGTTTCTCTATAAACTCTATTTCTCTAGAAAACATGAAAGTCCGTCGATGGACCATCATATACGCAGAGGAACTGTGTGATGATTTATGTCGCTTTTAAGAAAACAACGGAATATTTTGTTTATGCTTGTGACTCTGTACTAATGAACCGTTCTAAAACAAATGCCTGCTACGATCCTGATTATGT